>JANCMA020419159.1:0-11062 GCA_024336925.2 Zoanthus solanderi
AATAATAATATAATATATAATATATAATATTGTGAAGTCACTAAAGACTAATGTAAAAAGCTACTCAGGATGTTCGAATTAACGATTTATTAAATACTAAAAGCTCCATACAACTTAACATTCAGCCGCTAATCTAAGTCAACAGATATTTCTAAACTAGTTTCAAACCTTAACTATGAAAAATGTTCGTGTTCCTTTGTTTATAGTTTGACAAAGAAAGTTAGCTTAAGAACTCAACAGTTTGTCTGCCAGTCTTCTTTAGATTCAGCAATAGCAGTTGACGAACTTGAATGTGCTTCAGGGTTACAGAAAGGAAGGAAACTGGCGATCGCCAAATGATCCAGAAATAGCCATTCTAGCATAACTGGTAAAGGAATATTGTCGTTGCATGGCGCCCGTATGATTACAAAAGTTGCGCCAGTGAAATAAAGAAAATTTCAAACAAAACCCGGAAAAAAGGATTCTTCTAGCCAAAGAAATATTGTTTCTTACCTTGCAACATCGTTTTTAGCAAATTTTGAATTTATTTTGATTTCGATCAAGCCTGACTTAATTAACGACATTCTGTTTGCAGTTTTGGCACGTGAAATCCTTGAACGTGATTGGTTAGAAGACAATAAACATTCCTGACATGTTTTAGGTGTTCACGGTTTTCCCGGTCACACTGTAAAACACAGATTTGTTTTAAAGTTTAGTCTAGCACATGTTTGAGCATTTGTAGTTACCAACGTGATAAAGTATATAAGACTAACAATTGGTTAAAGATGTGTTTTTGGCCATTTTCTTTAGCTTAGTATTTTCGATCATTTGCATTTTTCTTTGATAACTGATCTAACTTAAGCAGAAGTTTGAGCATTTTACAAGGCCACCTGTTAGAGCGCAAAAATAACGTAAAAACAAACAACACTTTAATACTGAAAAAGCCGATCGAGGGTATTCAGAAAATATTTAGATCTTGAACCAATTTTGAAAATGAGATTTGTTATTATTTATGGAATAATTTCAAAATCAAATTCAGTGTCATTGTAAAAATAGCTCAGGGAAGTTCAGTAAAGATCTATATCTTATGAAAAAAAAAAAAGGAAAAAGAAAAAAAAAATGCCCAAAAAACACCGAGTGCCCACTGGAAGGACAATGCTTAGCGAAAGAAAGAACATAACAAGCAACAGTAAAGTGCTAATGAAAAGAAGAAACGTACGTCGGTTTTCAAAACAGCAACAGACTTCAAAGCCTGATCAGCTAATCATAAAGCGTCTTTCAAAACGAAATGTGAAATTAGTTAAGCAAGCATGTATGGCAACTGAAAGAAAAGAGCCTTAATTATTTCTATTAAATGGAAAATTTTATCTCATGCACCTCAGTATAATAACAAAACAAAGCCATTTTAAACGTTGAGCTATTCTCTGTTTGATCACTGAAGAGTGCAGAGCTCGGTCCGTACGAAACAGCACTGTCCGATTAAATGATTATACAGATAAAATTAAACGAAGGAAAACTTGTAGAAGAGGGATAATTATATGGTTATTTTAAAATGCTGTCTAAACGTTCTCCTTTGGGATTTTAGATTAAATTCTTCCAGGTTCAGACAAACTTTCGTTACCTCCTCGCTTAGTTAGGAAAGATCCAAACAAGAACAAACAAATATGATTCGGTAACTTCAACATATTCTATATTCTAATTATTTGGAAGAAAAGTTATATTTAGGTATTGATATTTTGGATCAAAAAAAATCTAATTATTTATTCAAAGTTAATTTCTTAGGAACTTTTGATGCAGAAACATACGATAAAAACGTAATCTTATTATTAAAAGGAAAGGTAACCACGTAAATATAAAAATACTAGAGAGCTTATGCAACCTTTTCAGAGTAGACAAAGAACAATAATAGCCGCCTTAATGGTTCAAAAGTTGGATTAACCAGAGCTGAACGCCGTCTGCGCGTGCATAAAGTGGTCTCCGAATGAGCTGACAAAATGAATGTTTTTGGTCATACAAGAGAAAAAAGATAAAGTTGTTAGACTTTCAAAGTTTCGAACGTATGTAAATAGTATCTAAATACCAATTTAATAAAAATATATATATATTACTGCGTTCGCTTGTGTAGCCTACAACTGAGTTTAACAAATGCCGAAGGTGCATGGATGTTTTTTATATCATATAGTTTACTTAAAAAGTCACCGTTGCACTGCTCTAACACGTCGATCAGTTTCAGTTGATTTTAAGCACATCTTGTAGCAACTGTTTAAAACTCTTGGACCAATGTAATAATCTGTTGAATAACCCGAAATATGCCTTATGAAAAATTATTTTCTTTTGCATCAAAATTTTTATGTTTTCCCTTATTGAAAACAGTACAACATAATGTTTGTTTTTATTGGAGTGATTTTCTAAATCGATCGATCGTCACAACGCCTAAATTTTTTAACTCTGAAGTTTAATTACGCTTGCCTCCCATTTGTCAAAAAATTGTCACAAAAAGACGCTATTACTAAAATTTGTTTCTTTTATTACACAGATTGAGAGCGCTGCACAGAAATTCACGACGATAAGTGTTGCTATAGCTGTGTAATGGAATTACCATGGAAACTAAATTTTTGTCTTGGAAAATTTAAAATCAAGAAAATTTTAAAATACTAAAAAAATGAAACCAAAGTTTACAGTTTAACTTTCACTGGCTCTATGTATTTAAAAATACGTAAACTGAAAACAGCCTGCCCTTGATTCTCCATACATCTGCTTTTCATACATTATGTAGCTTGCAACTAGTACTACTGCAATGCTTTGTTAAATTGTTTAAGTTTGGTCTATTCATTTCCTTCTTAAAAAGTCTTTTCTTTTTCATGTTATGATTGTTTAACATTGTTTCGTTTTTCAATCAAAAGTTTTTAATAATAAATGAATAAAAAACAATGTAATTGATTGTTTTGAGCCTTGCTCAAAGGTTTTAAGCTGAACTGATGAAGAGCTTGGCAAATTAAACCAGTAATTTGTAATAAGCGGTTTCATGCAGAATACTGCAGTAAGAAAAAAAGTTACCAAACATAGATTCTTTCTCACAAGCAATTCCGTCAAAAAATGAAGAGGACAAAGAAATCAATCAGTATTTTGTTTTCGTTTGATTTTAATTGTGTAAGTATTTATTGTATTAATATCAACAACAAAAATTTTAAACAAATGGCTGTTGGTAGCTTGGATACAAACATTCTGATAAAAGGCTGGCACCAGCTCTCACTTTCAACAAAAGCGAAAGAACGTACACGAAAAAGAAAAGAGACACACTTTCTACTCGAAAGGTAAGATAATAACTTTATATAACTTCCTGAACAAGGATTCAATTTAGAGCTTTCATAACCTTCGAAGCTGAAAAGTTAAAAAAGTCATCAAAGATAAAAGATAGAAAGTTGATGAAAAAATGTTAGAAAACCATGGGAAAATATCAACTTGGAAACATGATTACCCAATTGCCCAATTTTCATGAAGATAATCATGTTTGTTTGAAAATGATTATGATCACTTTTAAAATTCTAGTCACAAGACACAGCAAAGTAGTCAGTGCAATATCTTTGGCAGAACGTTTTGTTCCAAGAACTTGCGTTTTTCATTTTATCAAGTACTTAAACTTTTTGGCATATTCAGTATGTATAATTATTGACAATATTGCACAGCAAAGGAGAGACTTCTTTTTGGTTGTTGTGATAAGTGATCTTCTTACAGTTCTGTATTTTTAGAGACATACATTAGACGGACATGTGTTACATGCATTATTCCTTACGGTGAAAATCTCCCAAGAATAAATATCACTAGTTCATGATATATTTAAGATGAAAGAATGAATACAATGATATTAAATACAAGGAGAAACTCGGAAACAATCCGACCCCAGATGGGATTTGAACCCACAACCCTCCGTGTTCAAGTCGGATGCTCTAACCACAAAGCTACTGGAACTCTATGGCGAGCATGGGTCAATTTTTTGGGTCTTGATTGGAACCTCATCGCGCGGTTACACTGTCAAGTAATGACTGACGCACAAGAACTCACTAACAGCATCACGCTGTCACATTAATGCATATCTACGATGCAGCCAACCAACCTCCTAAAATATCTATCGTATTTTGAAGCTACATTCTAGATTACAAGTTTTTAGTTTTTCCCGTTTTATCAATTATTCTCAGTTCCTTGCGCAACGCGTTGTATAAACTGTAATAAATTAAATTGTTATGAATATTAGCACAAGCACTAGCAGCAACATTAGCACAAATATTGCCATGAATAAATTAAAATCAGTGATAAATGCATTGAAAAATAAAAACTTCACTTTTGTCTCCAGGCAGAAAATGTGCAAGTTGACAATCACAGCGTTTGTTGTTCTCCTGTCTTGCTGTGTTATTTCTGGTAACGAAGAGACCAAAACGAAGCACGGACGTAAGGGAGTTTTTTTTTTTTTTTTTTCTTTTTTTTTTTATCTCAGCACAGATGATATGTATACCATTTAGTAAATATATTCTTTGTTATATTTCTTGTTTCTACATTAACAAAAAATTCTTCATCAAAAGTGATATATTAACTAAATGAGTTTACTTTAGCATTTTGGGATTCAGTTGGCAACTTGGAGAACCCAGGCAATTCCTGCAAAGATATTAAGAACAATGGAGGCAAATTCTCAGGCCTTTACTATATTAGAATTGGCAACCAGATATTGCAAGTTTACTGTGATCAAACCACAGCAGGAGGGGGCTGGACACTGGTCTACAGTTACACGTTTACTGAATTTTTCAACTTTGGAAGTCCAGATAACGCAGTTACTCCGTATCCAGGCAACTTCCCTGCATCCGGGGATGTGCGCAATTCAACATACCCTCCCCTAAGGTAATTGCAACTTGTCAGATTCATTATTTTTTTGAGAAAATTAATTGTTAGATTGACAAAACTTAAAACAAAACTTGTTTCAAACTTGTGTCGAATCGCATATTCATTTATTCATTTTTAGTTTCTATAGAAGATGCTTATTCGGGACGGCATTTGATAGAGGATACTTTTCTCTTTTAGCCCAATTCAAATCTAGAGCGAAATTCAGTTAAGTTTCAACACGAATAAGCAGACGGCATGACAATACATTTTAATAACACACATATTACCACTCGTTATAAAAAAATTACTGAATAACTACAACAACAACAGCAACTTTGGCCCAGTATTCTGGTAACTCTTTTAACCGAGTTTAGTTTCATAGACATGAAAATGCAAAGCATTTTTACACACATTCTAAGTCGTCTTATTGAGAAACAGATTTGTGCTAACATTCATCCAGTTTTCATCAACTTCAGTTTTAATAAAATTGACTTTTATTGCTGAGGGAGATGAGGTGGAGGGGGAAGGATGAAGTTTGGGGGGGAGGGTCATGGGTTGGTTATGTAAACTCTTAATTGAATTTCAACCACTGTTATATGGGCCAACACCTTTTAATCTATCATCATCAATGCAATATCGTCTCTGTAACAACGCTTTAAAAACTTGTTATATTTATATGTAAGAAGGTAAAAGAAACTAAATTGTTTTAGTTTTTTTTTAGAATAGCTTTCGAGATCAGTTTATCAAAACATAAAATAATAGAACTTTTTTGCAGTTACTTAAGAATTTGCTTAATTTTTTCATAACTTACTAATTTAACTAATTACAAGCGTACTTACTAACTTATTTACTTACTAACTAACTAACTTACTTACTCACCTACTTGCTTACTTACTTACTTACAACTTACCTACGTACAACCTCATTACTTACTAACTTATCTACCTACTTTCTTGCTTGCTTACTTACTAACTTACTTATTTACTTACTTATTTAGTTACTAACTTACTTACTAACTTATTACTTACTAATTTATCTACCTACTTACTTACTTACTTACTTACTTACTTACTATCTTATTACTAACTTATCTATTTACTTACTCACTTGCTTGCTTACTTACTATTTGATTTTATTCTTTGCTGAGTTTTTACTGTCTCGCTTACACACTTAAAGGCATCACTCACTGATGTACTCAAACGATCAACAGTACATTTTAAGACGTAGCAACTCATCTTGCAACTCTTTATCTTGATACTATTATGAAATATCCCTTATTCTTTACGTAGCGAAACAGACTACAATGCAATGGATTTTAACTTATGGAAAGAAATTGGAACGGAGTTCATGCTGAAATCTAACATTGTGAACTGGTATGCCTGTACTGAGGGGACCGGGAGTTTTGTTCACTGGCGCTCTGGGTCGATAAAATGTCGTATGGTCAAAAATCAAGTGAACAAGTGCTTGAATGTTGTTCCGGATACATTCACGGTAATGTATTACATAGCAAAATCAAATATGAACAAACAACAATTATTACGAGTCAAATGACTTGAATAAATACGAATACCGTAAAATACCACGTTAAAGCCCCCCTTCCCGAAACATTTATTTCATTTCGCTTAAAACGCCACCCGGATAAAAGTCCTCCATCCCCTTCCCACCCTCCCCTTTCTAAGCCCGCCCAAAAATCCCCTTTTTTATATGAAGTTATATAAGCCCAGGGCTTTAACGTGGGATTTTACCGTATATACTAAAAGACAGCTCCTTCACATGCCTTGGATATATCTTAAGATCGAAAAATCTAAAATTTTCATAGAATATAAACCTGGACGGACGCAATTATTAGTTGGCAATGGTTGAATGTACTTTAACTGTTTTTGTCAATCCAATTCACGTATTTTTTGTTGCCGTTGATTAATGTAAGAAAAGGCTTTTTCTCCTGTTGTTGTTAATTACTGCTGGCAGTATCTGTTTTAGTGCACGTGTTAAATTAGGAAATGGTAAAGAAACTTAGATTAAATCAAAAAGTAGCTCTAAGATATGCCAAAATAATTATAACATACCCTAATCAAAGATGGCATTTTTTTACCAAAGACTGCGCCTGCCGCTCCTCCCAAGGGACCTGTTTTCTACCAAGAATCATTGAAAACACCGACGTCCAAATGCATTTGGTACCTAAATACATTTACACAAGGTAAGTTCTCATTAGAAACATTTTACGATAGCAAAAACAACTGATTCTATTCTACTTTATGAGTATCATTCTTGTGGTTCTAAAATAACCCTTGTCTGCTAAGAATTTTGTATCAGGTACACACATTAAATTATTATAAAGGAAGAAATCGTAAGCTCTGCTCCTAGTTATTCCAAAGCACCTTCAGTTATAGATCCACGACAAGGATGCTTTCCGATATCCAATAAGCACAAATTGTAATAAAAATTCAAAGTACCATGTGTACTTTTGAATTTAAGAATTTCTTAATAATCATAAATCTTCAAACATGGCGAGAAATACATTTAAAGGGAAGCGGACGACATATCTTCCAAGTCGAAACAGTTTTTTTGTAATATTTTTGTATAAATGTAATAGAGACAAAGTTTTAAGAAAATACTAAGACATACCTAAAACTGGAGCAAGAACTTTTTATATTGTTTACTTTAATTATTTTTGGCAAAACAACCAATTATGCAATTATGAGAATAAGAGAAAAAAAACTCACGCAGAACAACTTTTTCATCTTTTGCTTAAGAAGATGATTAAAACATTTGAGGCCCAAATTGTGAAACATCATTTTGCTTCATTTTGAAATTTAAACTCAGACTTTTACTATAAATAAAATTGCACAATTTCAAGTTGTGAAGAAAATTTCATTGTTAAAAATAGAAGCAATCGAGTCAGGTCCAGCAACCTAGATAAAAGTTAAGGACTGCAAGTTTAGGAACGGACCTATAATTTGTATTTGCTTCAGCCCGTTTTCCTAACATTTAGGAACGGACCTATAATTTGTATTTGTTTCAGCCCGTTTTCCTAACACCGACTCCTTGTTTACAGATGAGGAGTTCCCTACTCACGATAGCTGTGGAATCGATTTCCCATTTCCAGAGCGGGACCCAAACCCTCATGGGAATGTTTATATTCGTTGATTGTTTCAAGACTATTGCACAAGTCAGGGAAAATCGGTAAAAATTGACTGAGGTGGCCTCCGAGTCCATGCAGTTGGAAGGGCACGTGAACAATGCGCACGTATAGTAGCTGCACTTTAAGCATTATATGTTAATCAATAAAATGAAAAGGAAACTGGTGATCGTTGTTTTTCTTAAAAGTTTAACCAGTAATAACACGCAGTTTAATCAAAACTAAGTTGATAAATCTAATCGTCATGCACTTAAAATAAAGTAAACGATAACATTTGGAGTGTTCTGTTGACCTATTTTCTGATGCCCCTTATGTAGTATAATGAGCTATTTAACAATAATGACGACGTCTATAATGTGTCTTGAAATAGAGATTAAAAATATTATTTTTTATTATATTTTACACCATATTACAAAACATTCCAATAGATTGTATCTATGTATATTTTTGTAGTAACCTTTCCAATTTTTATGAGTTTTCTTCATATATTGAAGGGAAGAACTGCAAATTCTAATCTTTTTATGTCACCATCTTTTAGAATTTGAAAACGTTAATTTCAGTGTTACCCTTACAATTTTTCACCAATCACCAATATTGATATGTGAAAATATGCCGCCTTTTTTGTTAGACGAGTCAATCGAGCGGGTGGCTCGGGCTCGATTCCCGGCCGGTCCAACACTCAGGGTATTAAAATAATTGAGAAGAATGTATTGCTATAGCATCTGCAAATTGTTGACCTTCTCGTCTTTCGAATAATAACGCGTTGAACCGTAGGCCCAGTTTTTCAATCTTATATCGGGGGACTTAAGAACCCACGTACTTGTCGAAAGAGCAAAGTGCTGACTCCTGTGTTGTTGTCTTTCTGATTCATCGAGGGCATTTACTAAATATTTCAAATATATATTTGCACGTGAGTCGTTGTTGTTTACTATCTAAGACCCTCGGAATGCTAATACTGCATTTGCTTGTTTGTCATTAAGGATTTGTATTATTTGGATTTACTATATGTATATATTTATATAATGTAACTGGGATAGACGGCGAACATTTTTTGGGGAAACTTTAATCGATTGTTGTAACATTTAACAAAAAACAACAACAAAAAAAAAAAACAACAACAACAACATGTACAACATCAACAATAAAACTTAAAAGTGACAAAAAACTCGATTTCTTTGATATCAATATTTATATTATACAATCTTGCTTTTGGTTGCAACTTTCGGTAACAGCTAACCAGCAGCGACAAGGTTTTATCTTAAATTATTGCACAAGTCAAATCAAATTTAAATCACATCCGCTCGACTACCGCGAGATATAACATTTTTTATATAGATTTAAATTGATTTTAAACCTTTCTTCTCCCAACTAGTATAACTTTGATGTTACAATAACAACCCATATGGCTCGGTATGTCACTAGGAGATTTCCAAGAACTGCGTATGTTTGGGTTAGAACAGATCGTTCAGTTTTAGAGAAAACTTACTGCCCGTACTTTAACCGTATGGCCCGCCGTGCAAACGGAAACAACAAGTTCCAATTTTGTTTCTTATCGACCAGTGAAACTGTTTGAGACAGCAATCCAAAACTCTTTGAAACGTTTGCTCTTTCGGCATTTTGCTCTTGCATACGCTATATATCAACTAAAAACGCCATTTTAATCCTTATGAACAGTTGTTGAATAGTTTTTTTTTAAATATTATTCTCAGATTCTCCTGATTGTGAAGTTTGCTCGAATCGGTAAGAGCGACAAAATTGAAACATGATCACAAATGAAAACAGCACTAATAGCAACATGGATGCACTAGAACTTATGCTATGTCGTTTGCAATACATATTTGTTCTTGCACTCAATGAAAAATTTTCCATTTGATTTTGAATATCAAAATAATTGCACTAACATTAAGGCCTTTTTCGTGACGTTATGAAATTGTCCTAAAATTGGAACATTGTTTATTTGTTTATAAGTCGAAATTATTTTCCTGTGCTACTATATTGGAGTTAAATCTTGTTGTAGAAGCTATGTATGATTGTATCTCTTTAAATTACATTTAGACGTTTATGAAGTCAGCTTATTATTAAAAATGATTTGGCTAAATTATTTAACCAAAATTCTTCTAACATTTATAAAAATAAAAACTGAGAAGATAGTAAATAATTGTGAATCAGATGTTTTGCTAATTCCATCATTTTTGCTGATGCACACTACACTAAAATCACCCTTCCTGGCTATCTCAGCAACGGTTTCTAAGGACTTATGAACTGTTTCTAGGCAACAAAACTAAATATAGAGCATTCGGTTCATTTGTATTAGAAAATATATATCAATAAAAATGAAAATAAAGTTATATAATAAAACTAAAAATAAGTTATTTAATAAAACTTGCAACTTAAAATTCTCATTCGTTCAAAAGTTATCTGAAAGAAAAACGAGAAGGGGTTGTTTCAATCCCCCAATAGGAATAGGTTTAAAATGATAATAATAAAAAATAATAAAAAAAATTAGGCAACTGAAATGAAGAATTAATTTCATTTTTACAATTTCAAATTAATTTCTTGGCAACTATAAGTGAATAAAGTTGTTATCTTAAGTTTTGAAATATCATAATTGTAACGAGCACTGATTTCAACTATATTTCCACTATAAATCTTATAAGCACTTTGAAAAGATTTTTTGTATTGATCAACGCAACCTGCATATTAACAAATTTTTCAAACAAAAGATAACGTTTCAGCCATGCATCCACATGATGTCATTGTGCAACATCGCCTTTCGTGTCGGCCAACAAATTACAAGCTTTACAAGTTAAGTTAGCTGTTACTTTTAATTAAAATGGCAAACATGGTGTGAATTTAAACAGGTAGTTCTCTTCGTGAGACAAATCGGGGAAATCGACATTTTTGTTTCAGGAGGGTGGCGAGGTATTACACTGAACTATAATAGGTTTAGTGCGGAAGAAACCTTCAAAAAAAAACCCACTAAAAATTGCCACATTGGTATACTTCGAAAACATTTACAAGACAATTTTAATTATTTATTTAAGACAATTTTTAAATTAGACAATTTTAATT
>JANCMA020419263.1:0-11061 GCA_024336925.2 Zoanthus solanderi
TTTCTAATGTCACGTAACTGATGACATCATCACTTGGTGATTGACGTATCAATAACAGGTGTGTCATTGAAGATTTCGACAAAGTTTAATGCTCGTATGTTATATATTGAAGGAGATATAAGCAATTTTCTGTCATGTGATTGATGATGTCATCACCTATTGATTGACATGTGTCAATAGCAGGTGTGTCATGGAAGATGTTGACAAACTTTGATGCTCGCATGTTTAAACTTGAAGGACATATGAACAATTCTCTGTCACGTGACTGATGACTTCATCACATGTTGATTGACGTGTCAATAACAGGTGTGTTTGGGAAGATTTCGACAAAGTTTAATGCTCGTATGTTTTATATTAAAGGAGATATGAGCAATTTCACAATGTCACATGACTGATGACATCATCGTTTCTTGATTGACATGTGTCGCTTGTACCTGTGTCAAGGAAGATGTTGACAAAGTTTGATGTTTTAATGTTACAAACACAAGAAGTTATGAGCGATTTTCTATAGTCACGATCAGTGACGTCACATAGTTTGATTGATAAGGTTGTTTATGTGCTTGTTTGTGTTGTTGTTTATGTTGCTTTAGTATATGGCTGTTTTTAGAATTTAAACAAAAAATTAGGGTAATCCATGGGATAGGCCATGGGGTACGCCATAGAGTAGGCCATGGGGTACCCCATGGGGTACCCCAGGTTTTGTACCAACCCGATATCGGGGCTATTTCAAAATTTATTGTTCTAACTTTAACTTTGAATTCCAGATCGTCTGTTTATTTTATTTAACTGATGAAAACTAAAAAACCAAACTTTTTCTAAAAAAGTTGTATTTTTGGCTTCAAAAATAGGGTTTGACTTATACACACTTTCGACTTGTACACAAGTATATATGGTAAGCATTAACTACCACAATAAGGCTATTCATGTCTGGCAGTATGAACAAAACATTAGGATTTTTAAAATTATTATACAAGATTTACCAAACTACCAGTTTCTTTAAATAATAAGACTAAACAAAAGAAATTAAAATAAATATTATAATCATGAGTCAGTTGTTTCATCTTAAATATAAATATATTGTAGACTAAATACGGAATATTCTCTACATGTTGAGCAAAATCTCTAATTTATCATCCAGATGTTGGACCTCATCATTTGAAATTAGCTGAAGGAAAACTGCCTTCATGTACATATTCAACAAAAAAAAATGCTTTTGGAACCTTGTGATTCAGCTGTGAAACATTCTACAAAGGACAGGATAGTGTATTACATATATCTAATTATAGTAATTTATAGACTACAATTTTATATCATTTTATCAAAAGCAAAAAAATTCCTGTATAAATGAATTTTATCTCAACAGCCGCAACTAAAACAATTTTAAAAGATAAATACTGTAACCTCAAGGATTTTGATGTCAATGAAATGAACTTCTTGTGATACACTTGTTTTCACAGCATGACTTTTATTCACTCTCTTGGACATACATAGTACTGTCCAGAAGTATCTTAACGTGATTCCGGGTCAATCCTGCAGGTCAATCCTGTCGACCGATAGTCCCGTCAACTCAGCAGTGCAAAAAAAGACCCGTGACGACCCATACGGGATTGCACGGGATTAGTAATTTAAATAAATAATGTCCCGCTGTCATGAGATTTATCCCTTGATACTATATTTGTGTTTTAATTAAACTTTGCAACACCAAAATTCGACTGATGATCTAAGTAGCGCATCATGGCAAATAAACTTCGCTTAATGATCAAAGTAAAATAATATCCAGCGTATCATGGCAAACAAACTTTGATCAACGATCAAAGTAAAAATATTTCTAGCGTATCACGGCAAATAATATTCAGTTGATGATCAAAGTAAAAACAACATTGTGCTATGACAAAAAAAATTTGATCGATAATCAAAGAAAAACCATCTTCAGCACATCACAGCAAATAAACTTCTATTGATGATCAATGTTAAAGTGCAACTAACCCTTTTTCTTGTTTTTGAATCAAAATTTTATCATACAATTTCAAGCACTTCTGCAAAAAACGTTTTTGTTTTTGGTTAACTCTTCTTTTTTCTATAATACTTTGAAATTTGAGAAATTTCCTCCATCTCGGTTTATGGCCGCGCACTGAAGGAGGCTGGCATTAGCTGTGAATGACATCATTCTAAATTTTTCTAAAAAACAAAAATTTAAGACAGTGTATGTATTGTGTTGAATGTTGTCAACTTCTAAATTGAAAAACTATCATGATAATGTTTTTGTTACAAGTTATGCCGTTCTAATTTGGCATTGACGTCATTTGCAGCTATTTCCAGTCTCCTTAGTGACACGGTCATGAACCAAAATGGTGGAAACTCTCTCGAATTTCAAAGTAATATGAAACAAACCATAATTATACCAAAATTAAAAACGTTTTTGAAGAAATGCTTAAAATTGTATGATAAATAGTCTAATACAAGAATAAGAAAAAGGTTTAGTTGCACTAAACTAAACTTTTTCAGTACATCATGGCAAATAAACTTCGATTGATTATACATAAATGATATCAAAGCAAAAATAGTTTGAAGAAAAGAAAACAGCAATTACAAGTCAATCCAAATTCTGCAGCAAAACTTTGTCAATTATTATGAATTCAGGTTTTGGAAAACGATTCCAAACTGAATCACCAAGAGAAAGCGTCAACAAGCAATCGTTTTACTGTGGTTCTATTGTAGCCGTGGTCAGTTGACCCTATTTACAGTTTTGTTCTTTATTACGTTTCATCAAATCTTTTATCATTTCTACAACAGGAACAATTAAAGACATTTAGCTTTATTATTTATTTTTTGAAAATTAAATCATGTCCAATTCTATTGGTTTTAATTCGCAATCTCATAGGCTAACAAACTGAAGTGACCACAGTACTGTATAAACCCCCAAAATCAAATCAAATTTTAAAAATGTTTTGAAAAACAAATAGTCCTATACTCTAAAGCAATGAAGAAACAAATCTCCCAAATTTGGATTAAAGCCAATGAGCAAAGGGTGTTTTCATAATGGTATAGTATAGAGCTCTTTATTTCAGCAGGGTAGCCCATTTAGCACATAACTGGTACCCATAGGGGCACAGCACCTGGAACATGAATCATTAACCGCAATGGCGAAAATATTTAAAACATTGTTACTCGCGACAACAAAAATAACTTTTTGAATTTGAAATTAGATTTTTCGGAAACACACCTGGTCTATGAGCAGTCAAGTAAAGTAACAATAAACGATTTCTCTTAAGTTTTCTTTTGAGATAATTATTTCTTATAGTATTTTAAAATATCTGCAAGACTTACTTCAGTAAGTGTGGAAGAACAATGGAAAAAATTGACGGATACACTATTGACAGCAACAGATTGGACTTGTGGGTGGACAAAAGGGCCTCCAAGACATGTAGGGTGAGATGGTAGTGGAACGAAGAAGTTGAAAATAGATAGGAATGAATCCATTTCAGACATAATAAACCTTTATTTTAATCACAAAACTGAGCTCTTGTCACTTAATGATGAGCGAATGAAACATAAGCTGAGGAGCAATGGCCTCCTATTACAAAGTAACGCAATAAGTGTAATTCTCTAGAAAATAGAATCAAAGAGAAGCAGAAGTTGTACAGTAGAGTTACTGGAAAAGAGGGTTAGTAAATAAAGAGACATACCTTGTGGCTAAAGGATAGCAAGGAGAGCAATCTACACACAAAGCAAAGACAGAGACTGAAAAGGCTAGGTTTGCAAATATACAACAGAAAGATGACAAGAAGAATGAAATATTCAGAATCGCTAAACAGATGGTAAAAACAAATCAAGACATTGTTAGAGAGAAATGCATCAGAACTGATGATGGGGAGTTAGCAGTTAATGAGCAAGACAAGAACACCTGGAAATGCTATTATGAGAAATTGCTAAGCATTGAGTTACCATGAGACAGAGAAAATCTTGAAGTGGCAGAAGCTGTAGCTGGACCAGCCATAAGAATTGAGAAGGAAATGGTAAGGCAAGCTGTGAGTAAGATGAAGAAGGGTGAGGCTGCAGGACCCTCTGGTGTTGTCGCAGAAATGCTGAAAGCTGCAAGTGAAACAGGAATTGAGATGATCACAAACATGACCAATCGAATTGTGAGAAAAGGTGTTATTCCTGCAGACTGGGATCTCAGTACAATCGTCAATTGTTACAAGGGTAAAGGAGAAGTTCTGGATAGAGGTAACTACAGAGGCTTGAAGTTGATAGATCAGGTCCTGAAAGTGGTTGAAAGAATAAACTGAAAAGCAAATTGACAGAAGTCAGACAAATAATGATGAAATGTAGTTTGGTTTTATGCCTGGGCAAGGAACCACTGATGCTATTTTTATCCTGAGGCAAAGTCTCTTGGCAAAAAGAAGAATCTGTACTTTGCTTTTGTTGATTTGGAAAAAGCCTTTGATAGAATTCCAAGAGATATTGTCTGGTGGGCATTGCATAAGTTAGGGGCAAGTGAGTGGTTGGTGAAGATTGTTCAAGCACTGTGCAGGAATGCTCAGGGTCATGTGAGAATTAACAGCACTTTTATTGATAGCTTTCACATGAAAGTGGGTGTGCATCAGGGATCAGTACTTAGTCTGTTGCTTTTTATTTGTGTTTTAGAAGCATTGTCAAGAGAGTTTTGAACAGGTTATCCAGAAAAGATGCTTTATGCTGATGATTTATTACTTACCAGTGATACATGGAAGGTCTGCACTTGAAGTTAAAGACATGGAGGAAAGCTATGGAAAGTAAAGGTCTGCGAGTGAATGTTGCCAAGACAAAAGTGATGCAGTGTTGGAAAGCCCCAAGAGAAGAGAAAGTTCTCCTTCTCAGTTTTTGGAAAGGGAGTGGGGAGCAACTCTATATTATTTTTGTGGTACTTGTAAGCATTGAGTACTGTAAATAAGAAGTGCATTGGAATTACTGGTATGCTAAGAGATGACAACCAGTTCAAGTGCAAGAGGTGTAACACTACAAAGATGGCTGAAAATTCAAACATGGAGAAAGTATTTTTGGATGGCCTGGCAATTGAGGTTGTTCAGAAGTTTTGCTACCTTGGAGATATGTTTCAAGCACAAGGAGGAGACGGTGCTGGTGTGATAGCAAGAGTTATAAGAAGCGGATGAAGTAGGTTTAGGGAACTTCTGCCAGCAGAGCATTACCACTGTTAACCAAGGGAAGAGTCTATTAGACATGTGTATGCAGTGTGATGATGTATGGAAGGGAGACCTGGCCAGTAAGAGCTGAGGATATGTGTTGCATGGAGAGAAATGATATGCAAATGATACAATGAATATGCAATGTCAGCCTCAAGGACAAACTTAGATCTGATGAAATCAGGGGAAGATTAAATCTGGAAAGTATTGGGAGATGTGTTCAGATTAGGAGACTTCGCTGGTTTGGACACACTGAGAGAATGGACAAGAGTTTCTGGGCTAGTATATGCAGAGCAGTTGAGGTTTCAGGTTAAGTTGGTAGAGGAAGGCCAAAGAAAACAAGGGAAGGAGTGATAAGAATGGATTTGAGAGAAAGAAGAGTTAGCAAAGACCTGGTCAGGGATAGGTTAGCTTGGAAGTCAATTTTCTAAAAACCGTCAAACGCATGCCAGCATGTAAAACGGACGTAAAACCAGATAAAATTATGATGATGATGATGATAAGGATGATGATGACGATGAGGAGGATGAGGATGATGAGGAGGATGATGAGGAGGATGAGGAGGAGGATGAGGATGAGGACAAGGAGGATAAGGATGAGGATGAGGATGAACTTCTGATTGTTGAAAGCCCTTAAAATCATCAGCACTTTCCATGAAAATTAAATTTATTATGTGTAATTTGTTTTCAGATAAATGTTTTATAACAACATCCGCTTGTTCAACTTTTTAGGTACTTGTTTCGTGCCTTCACATACAAATCTGTAATACTTTCATTCTACTTTAAATTGTTACGGGACAAAATAAACGCATCAATGAATTTTGACCCTCGGGTCATCAAGGGTTGTTTAAGTCAAGAGACAGCTCATGGGACACAACCCTAGGGACAAATTTACAGGTCAAGGGATACGGGTCAGACCCGAGGGCTAAGGGTTAAGCCCCAGGGACAATGTTAAATTACTTTCGAACACCACTGTAATAGCCCAACCTAAAAATTACTAGCCCTGGATGTCGGGCTAGTGGATTTTTCAAGCCCTGGTAGAAGTCACATCTATGCTACATGCTTTTTTTATAACAATATACTTTTATTAAAATATTAAAATGGTAAAAAGTTTAAAATTTTATAAAAGTTAAAACAAACGTTTTTGACTCTTTAATTCATATTCAGGTTTAAAATAACAACGCAGACTTTATATACAGTTAATAGATGTTAAGTTATCCCCGAGGAGAATAGAGACAAAGAAAAGGCTTGAACTTGTTTATTCAAATTGGGACGGAACTTTGCAATGATTAAAGATTCAATGATATGGCGAATAGTCCAGGAATAGGCAGGAGTAATAGTTTTCCAGGAAAAGAAGTGGCTTAGATTTAAGGCGAGATGTTGGGCTGGTTCAGATAATATCTGATAAAATGGGTCAAAAATTAAGAATATCAGAAGAATATACCCAGGCTCAGTTTTTATCCTAGGTATGAAAATTTGTATGACCCTTCATAAAACATGATTAGAAGTTCAATTTCTGTATTATCATGCCGAGCTGGTGACAGTGGAAAATTGACCAATTCAAATTTATTAGACCCTGCAGATTTCAAAGTGGGTTTTAAAATGCTTAGTTTGGCTTGATTTCTGCAAAAGCTATAGAAACGTTGCTACCACTCATATATGTAGCAACTTCAATACTTTTAGTTTTAAAAACAAATATTTCTTTTAAATGTAAATTGCAATTGGTAGCGGTAATGAGCAAACTACAGAAAAACAATGAAAACTTAATAGTCATCTCGTGTTATCCGTTTCTCCGCCAATATTAGTTTTCACCGAACTTTTTTTATTAATTATCATTCATGAGTTTTGTTGTTATACTTGTTGGACCTTAAAAGGCCCAATGCTCTTAATGTTCCCTTACCTGACCTCAAAAATGTAACAAAGTTGTGAAAAGTTCATTAAACACATTACAGTTTACAAACAGGTTCTAAAAACTTTGAAATAAAATTTATAACAAAATCGTTAAGGTAAAAACTGTTATTTTTATCCTTTTATTAACAGTTTTTTTTAAAGACGGCTCCGATAAAAACATTGAAAACTTATTCATTCATATCCAGTTCAATTGTATGTAGTATCGTCTTGCGGTTTCATGGTTGGTTGCACTCACAGTCACAGTGCATCACATGTCAGCCAAAAAGAATACCGCAACGCAATGATCAACCAAAATCTTTAATTTCAAACAGATTCGTTATCTTGTTGATTTTGAAATCGAAATAGTTATCCCAAATACAATGTTATGGTAAACTTTTAGTTTTAAAAACAAATATTTCTTTTTTAAAATTAAAAGATTTTAAGCTATTAGAACCGTTATCAGAAATATATTTTGGAATGAAATTGAAAAGGCGACACTGAATACACGCCAAGTGCTCCAAAAATAACATTCATAAAAGTGAAGCACATCATTTCATTAAACAGCGAAGTGAAAATTTGACATTAATGGTATATAAACAGCTCAAATAATAAGTGGACGACTTCATCACATTTTGCTGTCCATACGGTTTTAATTTGCAATCATTTACAAATTAAGATACAGTAAAAACCTGGATTTTAAGAACCTGTTAGGCTAAGATGTTGACTAAAACCCCAATGTTTTCTGTAATTCAAATCAAATAAGAACCTGTTTTAGGCTAGAAATCTAGGTTCTTATACACAGGTTTTTACTGTATTCAAAACAGAAAGGTGTAATACTGTAAACGAATATATAATTTATGACAAACATTGAAACAGGAAGGAAAAGTGTCAGGATTAAAAACTTAGATTTTGTGTTAAACCTTCGGCGAGTTTCCTCGAAATTGTAATTTTGCCATATTTTTCACACACCTCGAATATGCATGAAGGATAAAATCTTTGCCGAGCTACGGCCGTAATTTCAGTGAAACGAAATCAACAACAATTATAGCCGAAAATACGTAACAAGACTTTAGAGCAGTACTGTACACTTCGTGAACATTAATTACCCTTCGACAAAGCTGTATAAGGATATTAAGGCTGATAAGATATTGTCAGGCCGTAGTCGTGTTAAGAATATATTAAGAATATATGAGGCTGATATTTATACAAAAGTTAAGAATACTGAAGCTGAAATGAAAAAAACACTTCTTAAAAAAAACAAAAAAAACAAGTAAAACATCTTTTCATAGAGTCAGTTTGCAGCTTTAGTAATGCTAGCTTTTTTATACACTCAATATAGGTTAGTTGGTATGAAAACCTATGCAGTATCTGACGTAACCCGGTATAGGACAATGGTGGCGTCCTGTTTGGCCATTGTTTATCTTTACAAGTAAAATAATGTTTAGCACATCTGAAGATCTACAAACCGACAAAAATATAGTCACTAAACTTTGTCTGTGATTGATGTAATTTTTATAATAATTATCATATAATACTATTTTATTATAATAATATTTTACTAGGTGAAACAAACAGCTATGCAGTGGGCACTTATAATTATAGTAAAATAATTTAATAATCTGTGATGGAGAATACAAGAATATGCAGGAATATGCAAAAATATAACGAATACAGTATAGACGATAAATGCTTACTGTTGAATTTCGAAAACGCCAATTTTAGAAATAACTCGGTATTCAAATTCTTACCATCATCTTCGTGAACATTGATTACCCTTCGACAAAGCGACCATTGCTCAAAATTAATATTCAACCCTTGCTCGGCAATGGTTTTAGATATAAAACTGGAAAATTACATACAAGTAGAAAGATGCTTACCTCTGGGAGGGATTTTCCAGCTGAAAGGTTGTAGATTTTAACATTGTTAGGTTGAGAAACCTGCATATCTATTTAAACACGTGGAATACTATTCATCCGCCATTATGAAAGTATTTCCCGTATTAGTCCTTTCTCTTCTGTTACTCAAAAGAGAGAACTGGGTTCAGTTGTCTAAGCCAATACCATAATACTTTTCGTTTGTATCTCAAAATACCCACAGGCAGACCAGGCTTGGGATGCGACTAGTCGGACTGTTCGTTGAACAATTTATAGACTTTGTATGGGAAAAATTAAAGCCAAAAACCCGTCTAAATCGGACACAGATTGCGCCGCGATTGCACAGAAAAGACGAGGACAACCGTAGGTAGAGGTAAGTGAAATTTACTGCTACATTTACATCTCACTTTAGCATTTATAAGCTCAAAGTTAATTTTCCTATACAAAGTCTATAAATTGTTCAACGAACATCCCAAGCCTGGGCTGCCTGTGTGCTGACTGTTACGGTGGGGTTCCATTGATGGCGGCTTCACGGAGTAAGTATTTATGTCGCGATTATGGTCTGATTTTGACTAATTTGGGTTCCACGGCTAGTCTGCTTGCCCCGTTAAAATCTTCAACAAGAATAAAGGTAAGGTTTCACACGGCCTAAAATTTTACTTCTTTTGTTTTCATATTAATTTTGTAAGGGAGAAGAGTAGAGTAGAGTAGTAACGGCGGTAAAATTTCCGTATTGGGGTGTACTATTGTTAAGTCATACGAACTAAACCTTACCCAGACCCTAACTTCTATAGTAAAATACGCGATGAAACTGCATGCATAAATAAGTACACCCCAGTACGGAAATTATCCCACTTATTTTTACAAATATGCATGTAAGGGAAATAGTTGATAGTTAGAGCTTTACGGTTCCGTGACCATCATTGCGGTGTGTCGTTAATTTTGTATAGATTAGCCGAAAAAATATAATCTGTTAGTATTTTATATGCGGTTTAAATATATGAAAGATATCTCAAGGCATGTATTGTGATAAATGAAATGCTGCATGGGTGTTTCTGCAGAAAAGTTTCTTTCTGCAAGTATAGTATACGATGTATGGATATACATCGGAGGAGGCAGCGTGGCTGAGCGTGGCTCACTGGTCAGAGATGGGGATTTGAATGCTGGAGACCCGGGTTCAAACCCCGACTCGAACTACTGAATGTATAATTTGTCCTCGGTGATCCCAGGGACAGATTCTCCACGCTTTGTAAATAGCCAGCTGGTTTGCCTCCTACCAGTTGAGATTCTTAACTGGGAGAGGGTGTTTTTAATATACGACACTGAAAAGCCCCTTTAGGGGAGATGTCATTACGTGTTGATGTATCAAATTCAGTAAGGTTTATCAGAGTCTGCAAGTAGTATTTATGCCATTATTATAGAAATGTCTACATGACCAGAAGCCGGTCATGCAATTCAAAATACTAAATGGCCAGCAGTTTTTTTTCTAAATATAGAAAATTACCAACTAATATCAACATTGAATGTTTCTATATCGAAAGAAAACCATCAAGTGATTCAGAAGCCAGTGTTAGAAGTGAAAATTGGTTCGGTGTTTATGTCAGACACACTACTGCAGTTAAACTTACTAGTCCGCCCTCAGGTGTGAATGCTCAAAAGGCTGTAATACCCGATGTATCAAAGCTCATTTATGGTGCATCGAGGTTTGTTCTTGTTTTGCTGGATGTAAGAATGTCAAATAGTTTTTTTTTTGAATTTATACTTCAGCGAAAGTTACCATTTATCAGAGTGTACACTCGAGTGATTTGTCGGACTTTTTGACACATCGCACCGACAGAAATCGAAATTTGTGTCAGCGTGGCTAAGTGGTCAGAGCTGGGCATTTGAATTCGGAAGACCCCGGATCAAATCCCGACTCGGACTACTGAATAGATTTGTGCTCGGTGATACTAGGGGCAAATGCACCACGCTTTTTAAATAGCCAACTGGTTTGCCTCCTACCAGTTGGGATTCTTAACTGGGAGAGAGGGGAAAGGGATTTTAATTTGATACTGAAAAGCTCCTTTAGGGGAGTTATCATTAAAAATTTATTATTATTATTATTATTATTATTAT
>JANCMA020419371.1:0-11059 GCA_024336925.2 Zoanthus solanderi
ACTGTATGAATTATTTGCAATAGGTTATCATAATAAATAAATGTTCTTCACTTTTTCTCAGCCTCAGCATGTTCTTAGCTTGTTCTTAATTTTTTGGCGATTTTCAGCCTCATGTTCTTATAAAAAAAGAGTGTAGTCATTCTCAACAGTAATTATGTAAATAACGTATTCGAAAAAACAATCTTTTTAAAAACTTAACAAATGCTATAAATAAATATCCTCATGGGAACAGTTTTGCCTTTATAGAGTCTGATTGAATGTTGAGCGATAGAGTTTTACACTTAATGTACAACATTTCATAAATCAAACAATCCAATTTGGTTTGACATTTGAAATGTCGTTAATATAAATTAGGAAGAGCAGGGGACCAAAAGAGCTGCCTTGCGGAATTCCGCATATCATAGTTTATTGTGAGGATTTCTTACCCTCTACAGAGACATACTGTTTTCTGTTTATTAGGTAGTTCGAGAACAGTTGTAGTCCTGTAGTCCTCTAATTCCGTATTTTTCCATTTTTTGTAACAGAATGTTATGGTTCACGGTATCGAATGCTTTTGCAAAATCTAGGAATACTCCACAGGTGTATAAGTTGTTGTCTATTGCAGTTTTCAGATTGTCCGTGATTTCTGCAATGGCTTGCTCCGTAGATATGCCCTTCCTAAATCCGAACTGAAAAGGGTAAAGTATGTCGTATTTTTCAATATAACTAATCATTTGTTTATTCAAAAGTTTTTCAAAGATTTGAGAGAAGGCCGCTAGTGTCGAGATGGGTCGAAAGTTTGTCGGATCTGTTATATCATCGCCTTAATTTGTCAATAGGTGAGATTCTTGCAACTTTTTATAGTATATCAGGAACAACGCCTTGGATTAAGGATTGGTTGTATACTTTCGTTTGCCGTTTGGATGTGCTCACGTGCTATCTTAATACATTTTATTGGGACACCTATGGTTGACTTCGTAGTTTTTAAGTTTATTATTTGATCGCAGACTTCCTGCTCTAGGATGGATTTGAACATGAAGCTATTAGGGAATTTTCTGCTAATGAACTTAGTTGGGTCAATGTTTCCTTTATTTGGTAATTTAGAAGCTAGAATGGGACCAACGTACATTATTGAAATACGAGTTAAGTTGATTACAAATACTTTGTTTGTCTGTGTAGCACTTGTTATTGTGTATGAGTTTATTTAATATTATTCTTATTTAAATCAAAAAGTGTGGTAAAATATTTCTTTTTAGCCATTTCATTGACGTTATTCAGTTTGTTGTTGAACTTTTTATATTCCTTTATTTTGCACGGATTGCCACTAAGGAAGTGAGATTTTAATTGCTTTTGCTTTATTTTGATGGAATTAAGTATTCCTTTTGTAATCCATTGTTTCTTTAATTGCCTCTTTTTGGAGTTTGAAGCTTTTCTATTAGAGCATGTTTATCAGTAATCTGGTGAATTGCACTGATCAGGTTGTTCATGTTCATGTTTACATCCTCAGCATTTATGAGGGTGTTAAATGCTATCTGAGATATATCCTTTTCGAACTGGTCTTTATCAAAACGGGATAAAAATCTCTGTAGTATTTTTCTTCGGTGAGATAATACAATTTAGTTGCTATGGTACAAAACCAAGGTAGGTGGTCTGAAATATCCGCTAAGCAAATACCAAATTTTATAACCTTCTGTATTGAATTACTATAGATATGGTCAATAAGAGAGCACTGTGGTCAGTAATTCTAGTAGGCTTAGTTATGATCGGTGTAAATCCACGGTCAAAAAGCATGTCCAGATATTCTGATGTAGCTTTGTCATTGTTATATTCAAAAAAATCGATGTTGATATCACCTAGTATGTACGTTTCAAAGCCATGACAACTGATATATTCTAACTTATTCCTTAGAATCTCATTAACGTTTTCACGGTCATTGTGTTGGTGTCTGTAGCCACATCCAACGATAATATTCTTTTGCTTTCTCCTCGGTAGCTCAATAAAGTATGTTTCCAGGCCATCTGTTATTAGATCTAGCTCTGTGCGTCTAATAAAATTTAGTGTATCTTTTATGTACAGTCCCACCCCACCGGCGTTGGTTTTCGAGTTTTCATTTATAAAATTATAACCTGGAATGGATATATTTTCTAAACTGCTATCAGTTAACTTAGTTTCTGAAATTGTAATGATATTTGGGGTTTCTTTTACGGCCTGCAGAATATCGTTCAATATATTTCAAATTTTTTTTTTTGCAGACTGCGAATATTGAAGCTCAGAATTGAAAAACCTTTTGAAGCGGCTTTGTGAAAGCAATTATCCATTTATTTCACATTATAATACTTTGATTCAATTGAATGCAAATTCAAATCTACCTCTGTGAATTCGTTATCGGGACAGTCGATAACATTTCCAAACAACTCACTAAAGTCATTTAAAGTATTTGCAGGATGAAAAATCCATGCTCCTGTTTCTTTCAAGAGTTCTCTAAATGATAAAAAATTGAAGGGGAGCTCTTTTAAGTAATTCATACTTAGCTAAAATACGTGTACTTTAATTTTATGTTTCATAATAAATGAATTGAATAATAAAAAAATGACTATAATTATAGCTAGTAAACATGGTAAAACGAGCTCATTAGATAGAGAATGGTTAGATCAATTGATATTTCCTGTACCTTGGTCGCCATCCTAGGATTGAACGCACCTTTTCTTGAAATTTTCAGTCTTCTTGGGGGTCGAAGGCATATGTTCTTAAGTTATCGCCCTGTTTAATATAGATTCGGCCGTTGTTCGTCCAGATGTACTTGTACTTACGCTCCTTTATAACGCCAAATAATTTTTTCCGGATGGGAGTGAGTGACTCAGCGTTGTAGATCTTGTTAGTGAGATCGATCTCCAAGTCGCTAAGGTTGCTCAGATTGGATGCACGAAGCCTGCAATTTTTCTTTTATTTGCGTAGAAGTCATCTCGATCGGCTGGACGAGTAAACTTGACTATCATTTTTGGATCAGCTTCCTTGTTGGGTTTTTTGTTGTATGTTGGGAGCGGGTGGGAAATTGAAATATCCTCTTCTTCTAACTCTAGGCCCATGTCTTTGGCTAACGCTATGACGATGTCATTGCACGATGCTTCGTCAGTTGGCGTCACACTAGCTGGTTATTTCTATACAATCACGCCGTGAGTACTGGGCGATGTTATCGATGTTTCTTTTGGAGTAGGTGGCAGACTTTTGTGTAGCCCTTAGTTCTTGCTTTAGTTTTTTGACTTCGTTTGATATTGCTTTTTTTCGTTTGTTTGATGTCTGAATTGTTTGAAGTAGTTCATCATACTTGACAGAGAGGAAGTCTACAGAATTCTTGAGCTCAGCGAATTTGTCTTCGAAGCTTGCCAGATACTTTTTTTAACGGATCAAGTTCCTTCGTGAGTAGTTTGTTGATTTCATCAAGAGTGGCCATTATGTCAAAAGATTAAAATAATGCCGAAAGTTCTACTAATGCTAATCCAGAAATAAGCTTCAGTCTAGAAACGAGATGAATGAATGAATGAAAAACTTTCTTTCCGTATTTAGTATGTACTAGCTAATTGGGGACACTATTTACATATTCCTAGCTTAAATATATATATAACTAATAAAAATAATAAAAATATATAAGATATAAAAGCTCTCAGAACGAGATCATCAGAATTGTTAAAATACACTACTCCTTGTCCAATCTTAGAGAAATTTTTACTAGTTTTGATAACTGATTTTAATTATTTCATTGAAAACCTTTTCTGAAAGATCGCTGTAACGCTTCTTACTATACAAACACTTTGTGAAGAGATCTAGCGAATTGAAATCAATTCTCTTATACTAAAATTTATTGTCATTTCTCTTATCATATACTTTTGGCCCGTTTTTATATGCTATAAGCATCAATTGACCCATTAACTTTGGTATATCAATTTTTATATTACCATACTGACCTGTTTGTTGATTAATTTTACAAGCGTTTCGTTTTGGTTGGTTGTATAGACCCTTTCCTTCAATAGTTTTTCTACCTTCCTCTATAAGTACTGTGCGTTTTTGATAATTCTGTAAAGTCTTAAAATTTTATATTTTAGATCAAATATTTGTTCTTTATTGTCATCTCTCTTTTTTTTTGATTGGGAAAAAGCACCTTTCCTACTAGCTAATTCTTTTATTATTTTACCAGTCTCATTACTAAGATTATTATCTTCAGTTTAGATATTTCTAATATACTACTAGGAGGAGGTAGTTTTATAATCCATCAAGATTTTCATATCATCAGTAGTAAATATTTTATCCAAATTGCATGTAGTTGTAGTTTTATTACTTAGCGTTGATGGTTTATTATCAATTGGTAATTTTGTTTTTAGGTATTCAATTTCTGGAGCTTTGTCATACAAAATAAAATTTTCCAGTTCAGATGTATCGCTTTTTTATTTTTCTGATTTTTCTTTTCATCAATCGTCCTCTTAATTTCTTCTTCCTTGTCTATCAAAGGTTTGTACATTTCTGATACACCTTCCTTCTAATCCTCCTTTTCATATCTCTCATCTTTAATTTTTTTTTCTAACAGTATCAACACTTTTACCGGCTGATATCTTCTCATTAGCATATTTTCTAACTTTTTTGATATCCATTTATATGCAGGTTATGTAAATTTATCTTATCTTATCTTAAGTGATCTATGATAATGTAATATAATTATATATGGAGATACCAAACTATGACACTAAGGATGATTCTGTAACCAATTATAAACACTTATATCAATGCATGCCTTGTAAAAATTTCAGGATGCTTATTTCTGGTCCATCAGGATCTGGTAAAACCAATACACTAAGGCATATGTTGATGAAATCTTTAATATATTATGATAAACTATATTTGTATGCTAAAACTTTAGAACGAGGAAAGTATCAAGATCTAATTAAACAGTTCGATAAAATGAGCGAGGTGGTGAAATACCCGATTATGGAAGTTAGTAATGATAATATAATATCTGTTAAAAACCTTGATAATAAAAGTCAAAAATTAGTGATGTTTCATGACTTTGTATGTGAAAAAAAACCAAGCACCTTTAATCGATTATTTTATTAGAGGTAGATATAAAAACTGATCTGTGATATACCTTAGTCAATCATTCTATAAAACACCAAAGGATAGTAGATTAAACTGTAGCCATTTTTGTATATATGATTTTCCTATCAAAAACGAAAGGGGGATGATTACTCGTGAGCTCGGTGTTAGTAAAGAACAATATGATAATTTTACTAGAAAACCATATAGTTTTCTCTAAGTTGATAAACCTCAGAAGCGAATAAAACGTAACTTTTATGTTAAAGTTTAATCTAACCATCATATATATACCTGTATAATGGAAATGTTTACTGATAATAATTGAAATAATAGAAAAGCTCAATTATCAGCTGGTGTGCAAGGACCAAAAGCCGATAGGGGACCCCAAGGACTGCCTGGTAAGGACGGTAAAGATTTTAATATAGCCGAAACAGATAAACAGCGCCCGTAAATTTAACTGATAACAAGTTATATAATGTATACGGCCTTATTCATAGTGAACATCCAAACGGAAACAGAACTGTAGAAGCCACATCATCACATAATTTTTTTGTATAATGGCAGTAAAACTATTGTTGATATAAGAAAAGACGTTGGTAATTTAAAAACAGCTAGTACAGATTTACAAACCCAAATTGTTAATACTGTTACATACACATATAATAAACATCATAGTGGGGGACGAAATAGATATTTGGAAACTAGTTTAAAAGACTATGAATCGCCTCATTATCATTCGGAGTTTGCAAAACGAATACCGAATATTTATAGACACTTCTCGCGTTATTAATGGCGTCGAAGACTATAAAATAACTTGGTCAGGTAAGGAAAAACAACCTGTTAACTACGGTTTATGGAATTTCAATTTAGTGCTAGCGACAAAGCGCGATAATACAAAAGCAGTATAATACAAACATGGGTTACTGAGGTTTATGACCCAAAACCAATAATTGGTATAGTTTGGTATAATATACCAAATGTAAAATCAATGAGCGTTGTATGGGGTAATGAGTTAAAGGACTCTATTATTAATTCAAAACTAATTACTCAAGCTGAAATTAATAATATAAAACCAACAAATTTGATAGCTGTTTATTTAACAAAAATTATTAAAGAAGGGAAAGGATTATCTACAGAAGTACAAAGAGTGGATGGTTTACCTAATCCACTCCCATCAAACAGTTCAGCAGCTTCATAAAAAGAGTATGTTGGTACCCAAGATGAAATTAAAAGGTAACTGATAACATGACAATACAGATTCAACAACAATTTCTATCACAATTACAAATAAATTTGTATAATATTTTACCTGAAATACACTTTATGATCAATATGTTAATACATTTTGTTATGCTGTATATCAATTTGATAAATTAACTAGTAATGTTTTAGACTATAATACCACAACAAGAAAAGTTAGATTAGATGCAATACAAACAACTTCTAATAAACAACCTTTAATCTGTGCGATAGAATTAATAATCATTATTATTTAAAATTTGCTAGAAGAAGTGTTGGAACTGATACCATGGTAGTTTTCGGTGATACGAATCCTAATATTTTGAGGAGTAGGTGTGTAGCACAGTGCTGGAGGTCCAAATTCGTTGTCAGTGACTCCGTGTGTTCCGACTTTTCTCTGATCTGCGTAGCTGTAGCTTTAAATACCCGTAAAATGGAGCACTGACAGAGGGAGGGGGTAAAGGGCGCACCGTCGGCTTCCACTGATAACAGTACTATGAACTGACGGAGCTACCAACTTTCAATAAAGAAACCTTTATCTTTATCTTTTCATGGTGCAATCGCATGTTTTATGGTTTATAAACATAGTATGATGAGTGATCGAACTACTAAATTACACCATAAGTGCTGTGTGAAAGATATTTGATTTATCATGATCCAATTAGTATAAATTAATATAGTCTAATATATATTATATATGAAAACACCTAAAATAAAAATATTTGATAGGAACCATGTTTCAAACAAATTAACGGAAGAACAGGTAGCTGAATTGAAAAGCTATTATCATACCTATCATCGTAAATGTTGGGCTTACAAACAGGATGCGAAATGGAAATCCCTATCTGTTATTTTTGCTTCAGGACTGGGGAGGTGTTGCAGGTACGCTAGCTAAGGGTGGCGTGTCTCTTGTCGCAATCTGTACAGTATTATTACGTATTCAATCTTGGATGAAACACAAAGACCGCGATCTTAAGATACAAAATTGTATATACGCATACCAAAGTTAGCAACATATATTAATTTCAATAAAAAATATGTTGAGAACGGGAGATTTTAAACCGTCTTGTTTATTCGTAATAACTGAACAATGTTGACGACTACGTTTGTGGAAATAGCCCTATCGTCGATAAATTCGTACTAAAATACGACATGATTTTTACTTAATGATCGATTGAATCTTATATATCACCTATCAACAATAGTATATCTTTCCAATATTGTTTATAGATATCTAATGTTCTTGTTGACTTAAATATAGGTATGTTCTTTTCAACTGGTAAATCCAACATCTTTGTTTATATTCATCATCCGGTTACGATTACCATTGATTTGCGGAAGTATCTTGTCTATCTTGTGTATCACTGTTTGATATCCGTAATTTGTGTTGGTTAAAGATATTATTTATCGTGTTTTGGATATGATAATTTTATCTCCGATGACAGATTAATTTTCTCCTTATCCTATCCTTGTTTTCATAAAAATCCACATATGTAGATGCAAAATTATAAGAGTTGACAACGCCACATCTCATACACACATTAATTTCATTGTTTATAAGTTCTTTATTTTCACAAAATGGTTCATCTATCTTGTCACAATTATTTACTATCTTTTTATCACAGAAAGGACAGGTAAACTCTCCCAAATTCTTAAACTCACAGTGGATCTCTGAATTACAACTCATTCTATATTATTAATATTAGTAAAGATATCTTTAAGATCATTATTATTCACGCAATGGGATCATGAATTAAAAAGTGAATCAGGTGGTAAAGCAGAATGATTTACATTGAATGATTGAGTTTCCAAAAATGGAAAAATATATAGATTTCCATAAAATGATTACCATTATATGGAAAGTAGTATAGAGTTGGATGGTAAGAGATCATTTTTTACAAAAAATTATCTGGTACCCCCAACTACTATACTACTTTGCTCTTTAAAATTATCTTGTTCGCCTTAATTTTTAAAAGTTCTATTTTTTTCCCTACTGGTTGAGTTCTTCTAATCTTCATTAAAACATTGAACTTCTCAAAGGGCTGCTGGTGAACTCTAAAACAAGGTGATTTGTTAGGTTTCTTTTACGATTTGTCAAATTCGATTAAATGCTTTGCTACTTGCAATTGAAAATTATATTCTCGCTATTTGCTTCAGAAAATTATCTTCTTCGCCTTCATTTTTAAGAGGTTCTGTTTTTTAAATCTTTCTTCATGTGCAGCTTTTGGTTATTTCTATTTTGTTCTATTTTAACTTACGCCATTTTAATTACGTAGTTAGTTAATTTAAAGATTCTTGTTTGTTCACTTGCAAACTCTTGCTTCAAGTGCTTTGTTAGGGATATTTTGAGGCCCGGCTGAATAGAGCGACTCGCTCGGCAAGCTTTGAGTTATACCGATGACTTTAATAACTGTTGACCAGTGTTTGCGACTATCCAAGGCAGCCAAGTTTACAAGCTCTTTTTATACACTTTTTCAGGTAACATAATCTAAATAATCTTCAGACATGTACAGACAGTGTTGACATTAAAAACGGCTTTCATGCAGAAGTTAATTTTTTGATATACTGTAAGAAAAGGTACGATTTTCATTCTACAAAAGCGTACCTTTCTAGGATTCTTTTCGTATAGTTTTGATATTCGCTTGAATGCTAAAACTATAAAAACTATCTAACAGCTCTATACATGTTGTGGATGCTAGATATAAATCTATTTACTTCAGTGTCTAGAAAGTACATTAGAGAACGGTGCAACACAGGGCGGGTTCTTAGATAAGGGTGTTTTGTATCCCTTTTTACAAGTGTTTATGAAATGAGGGTTTTCGAAAATGTGACCAAGTAAAACGTCAGTTTTAGGGTTTTGCTGGAAAATAAATTTCTTTTTTTTCAAATTTTTAGAGGTGTTTCTCTGAGTTCATGACTCAAGGTTTGTCCAAAATTGATTCAGAAGTGTTTCTTAAAAGTTAAAGAACTAGATTGCATGCGTGGTAAAGGCACTTAAACTCAATTTGTTATCAGTGTGGGAAACTCAAAAGTTTCATATCAACATGCCTGGACATGAAAATATGAACAACAAAGGGGTTGGTACAAAACCTGGGCTACCCCATGGGGTACCCTAATTTTTTGTTTACGTTCTAAAAACAATCAAATACTAAAGCAACATAACACAAACAAACACATAAACAACCTTTATATCAATCAAACTATGTGACGTCACTGATTGTGACTATAGAAAATCGCTCATAACTTGTGTTTGTAACATAAAAACATGAAACTTTGTCAACGTCTTCTTTCCCACATGTACAAGTGACACATGTCAATCAAAAAACGATGATGTCATCAGTCATGTGAAATTGCTCAGAACTTCTTTAATTTGAAACTTACGAGTATCAAACTTTCTCAACATCTTCCTGGACACACCTGTTATTGACACACGTCAATCATTAAGTGGTGACGTCTCCAGTCACGTGATATTAAAAATTATTCATATCTCCTTTAATTTAAAACATACGAGTGTCGGGAATTAAGTACATTCCTTTACTGTTTCGTACAACTATTTTCTAATGTTGTTTATTGTTTGATCATGCGAATAATTATTTGTATAAGTCACGCCAGGAAGTTAGCCGTTACTCTCTGATTATCAAGTCGCATAGCATTGACAGTTATTGTCTAGGGCCACCAATCAAGTGTGTGCGACGTCACAGTGTTTTGCACATGTAGTCTGTGAAGTTTCGAAAATAAATGTTGACAATCTTGAGAAAAAACGCTAGAAGGGTTTTCTTTTAGTCAGTTATTTAAATTACTTAGCCTACCGAAGGCATAAGCGAATATATTTCCAGATTATTTGCGAAACGAGCATCAAAGTTTGTCAACAACTTCCATGACACACCTGCTATTGAAACATGTCAATCAACAGGCGATGACGTCATCAATCACGTGACATTAAAATATTGCTTAAATTTCCTTTCATTTGTTACATACGAACAATACTTTTTCAAAATCCTCCCTGACATAGAGCGAATTTCACATGACTATGCTAAGACCAATTGCAAAGGTAAATCACTTTTCAATCAAACGCGATAAAAATTAACCCACCAACCAATCACAAGGTGAAGGAATTCCACGATATGAAATTAGTCGTCATACCAAGTGTGGATGACTACCTGCACAAAAAATGACCGAAACAGCACATCGCCCAATCAGAATTTGGCGGAATTAAAAACCGAGTAATTGTGTAATTACTTATAACAGTCACGTGAAATCTGCTCTACCTGCTTTGACACATAGCAATCAACACGTCATGCGTCATCAGTCATGTGGCATTAAAAATGCTAATATCCTTGAATTCGTAACACACAAGCATTAAATTTTAGCAACGTCTTCCTGGATAAACCTGAAATCAATATCTAGGAATGTCACCAGTCACTTTACTTCAGAAAATTATTTATAATTTCTTGAATTTGTAACGTGATGTCGATGGTGACAAGAGAGTAGTGGAAATGGCTTGCGTCAGTTTTTCTTTATTCATTTATAAAACGTAACAGGATTATGAATGAGTTAACTTAAACAAAATGTCAATAATGATTAGGGGAAGGCTATTGGGTTATAAAGGCCACAAATCGCCATCTTCAAGGACCACAGACTCCATTGGAATAAAAATGCTTCCCTTCAAGTGCTTCAGTCTGATAAGAGTGGAATCCACTATCTGTTAACACAGACATTTTAAACATAACAATATTAGCTAACGTTTTACTTGTAGGGC
>JANCMA020419476.1:0-11059 GCA_024336925.2 Zoanthus solanderi
GAGTCCAAGTTTCCAATTCGAGTTCGAGTTCGAGTTCGGGTTCGAGTTCGAATTCAAGTTCGAATTCGAGTTCGAATCTCGAGTTGAGGATCGATTTCGAATTCGATGATCGAGTTCGATTTTCGAGTTCGGGTTCGAGTTCGGGTTCGAGTTCGGGTTCACCTAGTTTTTGCTAAAAATCATTATAAACTTTAACCGAGACATGTGCCATAACGTGGCCCTCTTAATTATCTCAGTATTAAATATGCCATTTTAGTGGAAAAGAACAGTCGAGACAAATTTAATTGTCAGGATGGCCAACTTTCAGTACAAACCGCCGGAAAAGAAACGAGATTTTAAAACAATATTCGCATTAACAATATTAGCATTATCCTTTCCATTTGGTTTGAGAATATCTTTTGCTTTACAAAAGAACAAAGAACAGATGACTTTCTGGCAGTTCTTGGCGAAAATTATTTTAAGAAATTCAGTTACATTGTACTGCAGTTTTTCTCTTGTTGTCATTTATTTGTTTTGCAAATGAAATTTAAGATTTTACCAAATCATACAAAAGTCTATAAAATACAAGGAAATTATAAGAACTGCAAGCAGTAAAAGCAAATACAGTGTGTAAATAGAAATTGAATAATGAAATGAATCGGATGTCATTTGATTTGAGCCTGCACAAGAAATAAACATCGTTTCGATATAAGTGCTATAAAGGCTTTATTTTGTCTTTAGCTCGGCTGTCTCCACTCTATCTAGTCTTCTTTATATTCCATTGGTAGAAGAAGTTGTACGCTTTCCCAATCTAATTTAATATAGAAACTTGTCTGACAGTCACAATATTTTGAAACTCAAACAATCAAAGATTTTGTCTCTCGAATCTCCGTTCACCGTAAACTATGCTGGTCTCCATTAACTCATTTATATATATACTTTTAAAATTAAACTAGCCGTAAAATATTAAAATTCAAACAAAACTTCACTTACTGCATGATTTCCCGATTGCCAATCTTATGTCAAGCTCTTTTCAGAAAATCTTCGCGATCGTTTAGAACAGGGACAGAATGTGAATAATTTTCCCTGCTTCTTCAATTGCTAGTTCAAAAATACCAATCCTTGTTGCAGTCGCTGTTCATCCAAAAAGAGTTTGTCTCTTTGATTCTCTTGCTTACTAAAAACATCCATTTACTGCAAGAACGCATTTGTCAAAAATCATGTTTTTTCCGGTTAATTCACAATATGCAGGAAATGAAAAGAAAAAGTCATAAAGCTTACTGTTTACTAACCGACTGAGAAATAATCCGAATATATTTCTTGACGTAGTCGTAGGATAAATCCTTCAAGTTTATCTTACTACCTTCAAAATCCATTTAGCCATGCGACGGTTCATTCGCCGCCCGCGCTTGTTTTCAGGCAAAAAAAATTGTAAACATTTGATTGACAAGTTGTGTATTTCTACTTTTGCGAAATGGTCATGGAGTAAACTCACAATTTGTTAAAATCAATGGCTGTTGTTTTTCAATTCATTCTAACTTATAATCAGTCAACTAAGATTGATTATCATGTAGAGTTTACATTCAGCTTATTCAGAATTAAGCTGCAAGAACTATTTGCCAAAAAAGGGAAAATTTCGACCGCATGTCAATTTTTTCCAAGATTTATTTAAAGTTTTCGTTTTTGTGATTTTGAAGTTATCATCGACAATGCGAGGTGTCTTTCAATAAGTCTGTGTTTCTCGTTTTTTTTTTGAACAGTGAGCCAAGTTTATTTCTAACACAAGATTTACGCTGCAATCCAAACATTTATTATGTAGTTGAGATTTTTTACTCTGCCTATTACCATAATTTTCATATCTTCCAAAATTTTTAGTATATTCATTATAAATCTGTAATACACTCTTTTTTTTATATAAGAACGTCGAATTTTTCGACTGAGGCTGAACGTTCTTAAATAGTTTCGGGATATCAACCTCAAATGTTCTTAAACATGTTCTTAAAATATCTTTACTGATCTTACACAATAAAAATAATACATGTACCGTATGTGGCACATTTGTGTATACATTGATTTGTACATGTAAAATTGTTATCTGCGAACTTTAGTCAAGAAGCCCACCGAAAAGCAAATTTTTTAACAACACTGTATGAATTATTTGCAATAGGTTATCATAATAAATAAATGTTCTTCACCTTTTCTCAGCCTCGGCATGTTCTTAACATGTTCTTAAATTTTTGGCGATTTTCAGCCTCATTTTCTTTCAAAAAAGGTTCTTATAAAAAAAAAAGTGTACCATGCAATAACATATTATCCAAGCACAACCTAAAAATGAAAGTTGAAATGGTGAAGAGAAAATCAAGCACTACTTCAATATTTGTTTAAAATACCTTTTCTACACAATCAATTTCAAATACTAACTGAATTAGACAATGTCTTGGCATTATCAGGGCATCATCATTAAGTCTTTGTGAGATAAGATAAAAGATTAACTACAAGTATTGTACCATGCATGATATGGTGTGTAACTATAAGGCCAAAACAAATGTTTTATCATACTTAGGACAATGCATATACAAACAAAAAAACAATGTACTCAGTAAAAACAGTTTCAATACTGTTGTTAAAAATGTATTTCATACTTTTTATACATAGATATGTTACAAATTGGAGGAATGTCTAAGGGTATGGAATGTGTTTTTCATAACTTATTTAAATAGTGCATTGCCATAGCTCATTTGTAACATATAAAAATACCTTAAACCTTTAAAACTGATGTCAAATGTTTGAACAAAACTTTTACAATGTTGAAATATTGTACTACTATACATAATTGTGTATCTGACATCAGTGATAATGGTCATTAAACTTTGCAACAGACAGGTGGAAACATTTACAGGATACAGGATATCTAAACAAAACAGAAAAGTGTATCATGTCAATCTAATGGTAAAAATGTTTTCAAACTGTACCCACCAGTACTATATTCAATGTTGTTACTTAAAACTGATTTTTAGTTTTCTGTTCATCATTATTAATAACACTGTAGACTGATCCAATGTTCACAGAATTTTCAGATTGTCTAGATATGGCACAGATCAAAAAGTCAAAATGTTAAGTTCCTTTTCAACTACAGCTGACCTCTTTAATATGGACACCAAAGGGATAGAGCGAAGTGTTCTTATTAGGAAGATGTACCTAGTAGAGGTCATTATGATGCCACCTAATTATTAAGGCCCAGCTATTGTCAAAGTATTTTCAATTACTGTATTTGTAATTATAATTTAATGTACGCTTTGAAAACAAACATTTTGACATGTTCTGGTACTAGTGACAGTGTTTGTGTAACCACTGACAGAAAATGGTACATACTACAATTATTATCTACACCCAGTCCCAGAGTGTTAAGTTTGTATTAATTTGCTCCCAAGGGCCAAGATTTTGTGTCCGTTGTCCGTATTAGAGAGGGTCAATATTAGAGAGAGTTTTTTTAGAGGAAATGTATGAAAGTTTTGTCAGAACATATAATTTTATAGGAAATTGACAGTATTAGAGAGGCGTCCGTACCGAGAGGTTTGACTGTAGTTTGTACAACAACAACAAAATTTTTGACAAGCATCATGTTTAATAAAATGTTTTTATGGATGTTTTTTTTCTTTTTAGCAGTTTACAAGACAAATAAAGTTAGTATGGTTCTATAAACAGTTGTGGAGTCATTGTCAAAAAACAAGAAGTCATAAATGTCATCTGCTGTTTTCAAGTACTTATTTTCCTAGCAACACTTGTTTTTAAACAAAATGTTTTGAATATACTAAAAAAGTTTTGTAGTGCTGGTCTGCTGGGAAAATAATCAAGCTACAGTCCTTTTACGTGCTGTGGAGATGGGTCAAAACTTAAGCCAATTGTAATCTTCAATCAAGAAGAAAATTATTCTGAAGATACATAACAAACACAAGTTGTAATTTTAACCCAGGAGAAAGAGTGGAATTCTGAGCAGTTGAAGGTTTGGAACAAAGAATCATGGTGTTTGTGACTCAGCACTCTGGAAAAAGCAAATGAAAAGCAAGTTTGTTCTTGATTCATCTGAAGCCAAGTCACAGATATTATTGTAAACAAGTAGTTTTTAAGAACATGACAACATTGACTTCGGTGTGATTCTGAACAATACAATTCACTTCACTTCTCCAATCACTCAGCATACTTTTAAACAAATTGTTTAAAGGAGTCAGAAAAGAAATGGATACAGTGGATGGTTTTGAAATTGCATCTGGACTGCCAAGTTCAAAGGAACTAATCTGTTTGTGCATTTTGCAAGCATGATAAAATATTCCATCAGAAACAAGCATTACCGCTATACCTAATGTTTACCTAGAGTGTGGGATCAAAAACATTTTGGATGGACCACAAAGTGAAATAACTATTTAAAGAACATGAACTGTCATAAATAAATTTTTTTTTTTTTGCAGGCATGGTTGGTGCAGTTAGTAAGATCTCTGCTTTCCGACCACAAGGTCCCCAGTTCGATCCCAGCTCTGCTGAGATTTGAATATTTGTACGACGTTCTTTTCCGCCTAAGCTAACTCAGTTTCCATCCTTCCATTGTAGGTAAATGAGTACCAGCATCTGCTGGGAGCTAACCTGCAATGGATTAGTATCCCATTCAGGGGGAGTCAAAGACTCTCATCCGCTTAACACTACATAAAGCACTGGCTCCATGGGCCACCTGGCTCGTAAGGATTTAGCTACAATAAAGTATTGTTCTAAAAAATATTCATTCTGCTTTTTTCATCTAACTTGCACTTTAGCTTAAATCAAAACCTATGCCAATGTCTTTAAAACAAAAACTAATGGTATTTCAATGTTGAAGAACTGTCTTATGACATTGAAATGCCACTGTGAAAGAATTTAAGACTAAGTTTATCATTAGATGGTGATAATTGATAACTTTAATGATAAAAGTGATACTTAGTTAAATCAGGCATTTATCAAGGGCAGCTGTGCAAAGATCTGTCACACACAATAAGAAGTTTTTAAATGTATGCAATACAACTGATACAATACTGATGTATTGCAAACACAATAGAACTAGTCCTTAAAAGCATTATTTAAAAATAAGTCTTTGTTTTTTCTTAATGTTCACATTCTCATCAATAATTATTATTTGTGGTTGTTCTCAACTAAGTTGCACCAATGAGTCAGCCAGACTACAATTAGAACAAACTACAGCTTGGAGCTCTCCCTAGTAGTTGGATACCACTAACCACTGTGGTAGCTGAGGCAGCCATACCATAGAAGCAAATCTACCACAGCTTCACACCACCAGTCAAGAAGCAGACACTGGGAACCGGAAGTCTTTAAACTATTAAGTTATAGTTTTTACTTGAGAGAATCTGCTTTTGAGTAGTCTGTTGTGTCCATTGCAAAGAAATCCTCTAATTTCCACTGAAGAGTCTCGAATGTTGGCCTTTCTTCTGGGTTTGCTTTCCAACAATCCAGCATGATTTGATACAAAGATTGAGGGCAATTTCCTGGCATGGGCATGCGATATCCTTTTTCCACCTGTGTCAATGTTTCAGCATTACCCATACCAGGGTAAGGTACTCGCCCGAAGGTTACAAGTTCAGTTAGAAGAATACCAAATGCCCAAACATCAGACTTGATTGTAAATTTATTATACAGTGCTGCCTCTGGAGCCGTCCATTTAATAGGGAACTTTGCTCCCTCACGAGCATGATAATATCCTTCATCAATTAGTCTAGACAAACCAAAATCTGCAATTTTTGCAATATTGTTTTCCCCAACCAAAACATTTCTAGCTGCTAAATCTCGATGAATAAAATTGTTTCGCTCAAGATAAGCCATTCCTGCAGCAATCTGTGCACCTACATCAATCAGCTGAGGTAAATTCAAGCTCCGCCCATCACCTTTTAAATGTTCCAGCAAACTTCCGTATTTCATTAATTCAGTAACAATATAAATGGGTTCCTCCTGTGTGCAAACTGCATACAACTGAACAAGTTTTGGATGTCGTAATGTCTTCATAATCTGGGCCTCAGCTAGAAATGCCTTTGGTTCCATAGTGCCAGGTCTTAATGTCTTAACAGCCACTGGCGTTGTGTTATTCCATAACCCTTTCCAAACTTCACCAAACTGACCTTGTCCCAGTTTCATAATCAATCTTAAAGATTCTCTTGGAATCTCCCACTGATCTTTTGTGGAGTGAGACAGGCCTCCAATGGTTGGTATATCTAATGGATGAACTGGTTCTTTGAGTCTTATTACCAGACCATCGGCATCTTTCTGGTAATAACCAACCATTTCAGCAAGAGTACTGAATGTTGCTCGACGAGCAATGAAAAATCCACCACTGTCAAGGGTACGAATACGATAGTGTTTCACATTGTCACCATCACGCAGGGACAAGGAAAAATCTCCAGGTTTGCTTTCACTCTCTCGAATCAAGAATGATCCACTTTCTCCATGCATGATCAGTAACTTCTCAGCATCAGCTCTTTTGATTGGTCCATGGAACCATCTGTAACATGATAAGAAATTCAGGTTGAAAGAGCTCCCCTTTACAAAAGCAATGGAGAAAAAGGATGGCATTAATCGAGTGAGATGGAGAGTGGGAGTTGGGCTGATTGCTGCCAAAGTGGGGTAAATCCAGCCTCCCCCATTTATGGGGATAAACCCAGATCAAAATTGGACGATGATGATGAATGTATTGACTGAGAATGTATCGCTATGCTCATGGTGAAAGTAAATGAAGGACCTGTCGTGCTCTGCTTCCAATGGTAAAGTTTTCGAGCTATGTAGCCCAAATAATTTGCATAGCACAAATTAATCGTGAATTAGTTATCTATGACTGTCAATATTCTTTTGCTATCTAAGTTTTCCAAGCTTCAAACTGACGAATTTGAGAGGTTTAACTTGACACCAAAATATTTTAAGTTCAAATTTTATTGGGACATAACACAGGTCATCTTTTCCATCTTCATTAATGAAAAGTATTTGTTATTGGGCACAAATTAATTTGTTGATTCTCATTGAAATGATTCCTCACACCTGATATAAAATGTGTATGAATCTGAAGACAAAACCAGATTTTAAGGAGAGAAAAATAGAAAAAAAGTGTAATTTTATATTCAATATAACTTTTATCTGTTTATTTGAAAATCATATCATATAGTGTAAATGGGTACAAGTAAAATGTCAAAAACTGAAAATGTTTGAGGTTATGGTTGTCATGGATTCGCCACAATAGCATTAAGCTCCCTGTGTAATATAGCATAGCATATCGGGCTCCCTGTGTAATTTAGTATTATGGGTTGTTACGAGCACATGGGAAAAACACAGTGAAGATGCAATAAGGATATCGAACCAGGATAAAAGACTTAGGATTTTCTTTCCCCAATTTTTCTTCACCACAATGGTCCATTTTACTTTTGCATGGCTAAATTGATATATAAATTTATCTTTTTTCACGTTGTATAATTATGTTATTTAACAAATAAATATAAATTTTGTTCTATAAAACAACATAAATTAACCAGTATTAGCAAGAAATTTTACTTTAAAAAGCTACATAATACAATAAAACCTAAACAAATCTTTGTTCGCAACTTTTCAAGTGTAACAACTGCACCAAAAAATTCAAAAAAAACAAAACTACTAAGTTCAGAATACATTTCAAAACTAGTCACAATATGTTTTGCTTTATTAACCTTCCAATGGCAATGGTTGAGATGTGTTTTGAAAACTGTCTGACTGAAAACTTTTGAAAGGAGTTGTATTACTAATCCGTCGCTACTGAATGAAAATTCGGAGCGTCCTCTCAGCTTCAATACAAAGCACAATGCAATTTGAAGATTTTAATACAAAGCAACCGCGTGACAAGAACGCAGTAATTACCGGCTAGAAAATTCTCGATTGCAAAATTACTTCAAAATTCCGATACTCAACTTTTAATGTCCTTAATAAAAGTCATACACAGATTTAAAGGAGTTTTGTTTAGATACAACAAGAGAAAAAAAATTTTAGACTGCTTCATTGCTTTTTGTCTAGAATTTTTTTGATTGTTTTTTAACGAAATGCAGCAATTATCTTGAATTAGCCTTAAAGCATGGAAAAATTGTCCTCAATAGTTGGGTCATTTACGTAAACGTTAGTTCAAACGACAATGTGAAAAACTAACAGATTCTTTATCAGAAACTTTCAAAAAAAATTGAACTTTAATTTAAAAAAAGTAACGGCATCGATGACAACATTCCATCCACTAGAAATTTACGTCAATATGACAATAAAGCCGTTTTTTCCGAAGCGGATTTACGAAAGCATAGTTCTCATGGTAATCACCCAAAACTTCGCAGCAACTGGCCACCAATATTGCGAGATCTATTAAACTAAGCTTCCATACAAGGCAGAACCAAATTCCAATCTTAACAGCCGCATTGTGTTCTATTCCAAAAGTCAAAATAGCCATTTTCAGTGCCACAAAATAATATTAAGGGTAGTCAACGCTTTTGAATTTAATTGTGTTTTGTTGTAACAGTTTTTCTGAACGTGACTGTATTGTAAAACCTGTCCAAAGTGAACAGATGGACCTCACAAAACAAAATACTATATACATTATGTATACTCACTCTTCCTTCTTAAGAGATGTGACGGGAGCAACATAGTTACTGGGGATATAGCCAACATTATTGTTCGTCATATGTCTGGCCTGCCACCAATCTCCATCGCTATTGTTAACTATTTCAAGTTTATCTCCCTTGTAAAAACTAAGATCTTCGTTTGTTCTCGCTTGGTAGTCATAAAGCGCTATAAACACAGGTTTCTCGGTCTGAAGATGATGATGGGGGGTTTCATTTGATTCCTGCACTTGTATGGGCCTCGTGTCATTACTAGACGGATTCACGATACCATCGAAGCCCCCATCTTTCGACCCCACGTCATTTTTCCTCTTTTCTGCATCCTTACTCTGAATGCATCCCATCGCACAAAAGTCTAGAATAAACTAAGCCTCAGAAGTCAAACTGTCACTCGCTTTTTCAATCCTAATAAAAAACTATATCAGTTAGGGTCCATTTACCCGAGCTGTGTAGTCTTAAGAAGTCAATTAAGTCATTACTAATCTCTTTCGATTAGTTGCACTATATCGTACGGCAAACATGATACTCAGGACATCAAAATATAATCAAGTTTTTCCTTCCTGAATACTACTGTACTGATCGAAGATCATCAGAAATACAGTGTTTTCAAACGAGAGGCCGCTAAGGCGTCTCCCAGAATGACGTCATTGGCAGATATACTTTTTTCTGCAGTGTTCGATATTTTTTCGGATTCTCCGAAGAGATATCGATATCGTCGTCAATTCACGAGCACGTGAGAGAAAAAAAATGGCAGACAGAAAAGCAAATTCGACGGGTCACAATACTCAAATAGACGTTGTTCAAGTCGATGGATTGGTGAGTTAATGATATTGACCTTAACACACACACATTGCTTTTATTTCTCACAAGAAGTAGCTATAGTTTCCCGTCCGAATGGTTGCGAATTGGCTTACACGAGTTTAATGACACCAACGCTCTAGAATTTAATTGAGCTTTGCATTAGTGTTACAATCTTAACATAGTATTCAAAGATTATTTCACGCTTTTTCGCATATTTATCCGACTTAACTATGAACTTTACCAAGGAAGGAGAATAGAGTATCACTGTGCAGGTGAAGACTGTCTTAGTGATAACTTCAATTATAGATCTCTATAAACTTGAAGCCACGATAATGGGTTCTATGCCCACGTTGTCTTATCCCATAAAATTACCATAAAAAATAGTGAGCCTCGATGTTAGCAGGCATGGATATCTGTTTTGGTCTTTTTGGGCCTCACCAGCAAGGCATAGTTAGCAAACGGGCTAAGGTTCCCAAAACGAACATATAAGATGTAGTAAAAGTGCAATGCTCACGGTAGGATGTGTCTTTAAATATCAATGTAAAGTATAGATAGCACAAAAGTGCTAGTAGCTAACTTGGGGATAATTTCCGTACTGGGGCGTAGCAGGTCCTGAAGGGTTAGGACTGGGATTAGCCATATAGAAAATAGGTGAGACTTTTTATGCATAAACTGTCTGCATAATCAAGTATGCCCCAATATGGACATTTTACCGCTAACTTGAAGGCACAATAGTGGGCACTATGGCCACTTTTGTAGCAGGCTTCACCCCTTAAAACTACCAGAAAAAATTGTTAGCCCGAATGCTAGCAGCCATGGACAGCTAGCTGTCTTAGATACAATATCATAAATTTAACATAAAACAAAGATCGAAAAGTTAAGTGTTAGTGGTGATACTGATAGTGCAATGATACTTTTAATGATATGAAATTGGAAGTGAAAGTGATTCCAAAAGAAAAATAATAATTTCAGTTATACATTCAACTCTTTATCACAGGTTGTCCTTAAAATAATAAAGCATTGCCAAGAAGAGGGAAGCACAGGAGATGTGGTACAAGGTGTCCTGTTAGGTCTTATACAGGAGAAGAAGTTGGAGGTTACTAACTGCTTTCCCTTCCCTAAAGCAGATGATGAGGATGATGAAGACAGTACTTGTACGTTAAAGTAAAAACACAATTATTGTTTCCCAGCTCACCGGTGGTTGGATGTTTTTTTACTGCTCAATCACGAAATCCAAGATGGTGGCAATGTGCTAAGCCCTGTGAGATTTCTGCACTAAAAAACATCCAACTGCCTGCAAGTAGGCTAAATCATTTTGTGATGTGAATAGTTTTCAAAACAGCTATAAAAGTAGGTTGGCAAGTCGGCATTGTTGTAAGTAAACTACAGAGCTTATTACACCTTGGCCAGAGCAAGTCCAGCCACCATGACAAAGGGCTCAAGGTTAAATCTTCAACTTTGTTCTCTATTTACAGCTGAAGTGAATAAACATTTCATCTTAGAGTCACTTGTGATATGTGATTACAAAGATAAATTAGCATGTTTATTTTCTTAACACATTCTCATCAACATGTTCTTTTTCAATGGAAACAATAAAATTAAGTTTCCCTCAGGCCGCGGAACAAACG
>JANCMA020419582.1:0-11059 GCA_024336925.2 Zoanthus solanderi
CAAATGTCATATTTTGTATGTGTTATATAAGGAGAAGTTGGTTGTTGATAACTGACTGGCACTGAAAGGGTTAATTGCTTATCAACTCATTGTTGTCAGATAGAAGTGTTATTAATACCTAAGGACTAGCTTTCCCATCACATTCTGTCTCTTTGCCTTTGCACAACTTTAGGTAAATGAAGTGTACAATCTTATTAACATTTCGGGCCCCATCCATATTGCGTATCTTGTAAGTTACTTCCGTTACTTTCTGGAGCATTAAGTAGTATCCCCTAAATTCCAATCGCAATGAAATTTTGCTACTTATCCTGGTTTCAACGCGGGATTGATTAAGAAAATTCAATCCCCTGGCTTTAACGAACAATACCTGTTCCCTCGATTGTTTTTTTTTGTTGGCACTGCGCTTTTTATCTACCACCCCAATCATGATAACCAGGGGTAATTTATTTTCTCTCCTAAACATGATACTGAATGGTGTGTATCCGACCCTTTAGGCTGGTTGAAACTGGTACGATACGCGATTAGACCGACTCCGATCTGCTAATTCAATCTCTGTACATCGCCATCCACCTTTGCGGTTAAGGAGGTTTTTCAAGATGCGATTCCAATTTTCCTCTTGCCCATTATCTGCAGGATGGTAAGAAGTTGTCGTTGTTTTCTTAATTTCAAGGAGCTTGCAAATTTCCTAGAAAAATTCAGAATGGGCCTTGATCTAAATGAATACCCCTTGGTAACCCGTACCGATTCACCCATATGTCTACGATTGCTGAAGTGCAAGTTGTAACCTTTTGGTTCTCTAAAGGGAATGCTTAGTCCCATTTAGTAAATGAACACTTAATTATCGTGAGGATTTCATACTTTTCCTTTTTTGATTATGGTAGTGGCTCTAGGATGTCAATGTGGACTCATTGCATTGGATTTGAGGATGGTATGCACGGGCTGCAAGTGGTTTTTCAGTTTCGACGATAGCGGCTTGCATTCTGCATGGGTCTGACATGAAGCACATGCAGTGCACAATAATCAACAACAGCTGATACTAGACCAGGGTGCCAAAATCTGGCTTGATGTCCAACTTCGATGCCACGGTGTGTAATTGGTGAAGTGCAGGTGCCAAAGGTTTATTGTCTACCACAGGAAGGAAATACAATGCGCCATTCTTCAAACTCAGGACTTCAAATTTTGCCTACTAAGCCTGTGTTACATAATTCAAAGATTGCAGTTTCCTTTTATCGAGTTTTGTGTCCTTTGTTTCACTCGACCTATAACACAGGCAATGGCTGTCAGATGGGCACTTGTAACTTCTTCCAGGGTTTGTGGAACATCTAATATGTTAATCTCTTTTGATTTCTTGTTTAAAACTGCTGTAACAAGTATGTATAACTCTGTTGTTCCACCAGATGGACAGTCACCATAATCTCGTCTCCAAGGTCTCCTGGAGATGTCATCAACATTAGAATGGTTTCTTCCGGCTTGATGTTCTCACTCAAATTTATTTTTCTGCTTTCAAGCCACCTTGCAACTTGCCTACAAGGTTCTTGTATTACGGCAGCCATTTGAAGCACGATGATCAAGTTGTGGTCTGAGCGTTTTTTCAAGCAAATAAAATCTGAAATGCTTAGTTGATTTAAACTTTTCAGGTCGTTATAAGGATCAGCTTTCTTAAAGATATAAATTGTTCATTACCATCAGCTTGTATTGGTGTGTCCGTACTCGTGTCGGTATCTAGAATGAACTCTTCTGCTTCTGGTCTAAAGCTTGGATAAGTAAGAATTGGAGGAATTTTAGGTCTCCAAAGGCTTTCTGCTGTTGGTTAGTCCACTCAAATCCCCTGTTTTTTTTTTGGGCAAGCAACGAGAAGGGTCAGCATTTTTCGCTGGTTTTGTTATTCTAGTGTAACTCTTACTTGATGCCTTTTGAAGACAAAACTAAATGCTGTGTTTTAAAAGCCAATATATTTTCGTTCCTTTTTCATCTTTTCATTCCTTAGTCATTCAATTAAAGACCAACCATAATCGAGTAAGGTACTCGTCAAAAGTACTTGACCAGATAATTAACAACATAATCGAAGTACACTAAGCAGACTTCCCAGGTTAGACTCTTTCAAGCTAAGTTCATAACACTTTGGGAAGTCCCTGATTCATTAGTAGTGACCCCAAATGACATACAGGTCCACTGGTACTGTCCCTTATGCGTCACAAAGGCAGTCGTTGCACTGCCAGCCTTTTGCAACTGGTTGTTGCTTGTAACTTGAAACCATATCGAGGCATAAAAACCAGTCGATACCATCCAAAGTTTCAAGAATCTCAATCGTTCGTGGTAGCAGCTGTGTATCTTTAACAATGCGGACTACTTCCACTTCCACTTCCACTTCCTTTTTATTTTATCATTTTCGATTTGTGTTTACATCGCCTATGTGAACCGTCCTTTTTCGCGCCAATACAATGGGGCTACTCCACGGGCTAACAGATTCTTCTGTTTTTCCAGCTCTAACTAACCCCGTTAGTTGTTCGTCTCCCAGATATCGCTTATGTGGTGGTAAACCTCGCGTTGCCTGTTTAATTGGGGGTTCATTTCCAGTGTCGATTCTATGTTCCATTGAGTCTGTAATGCCAAAGTTATTGTTGTTTGCTGATAACAAATCACAAAGATCTTCAATTTATCATTCTGGATTGATCCCCTCATATCGAGGATGGGTGTTTGATTTTTACATGTTCAATGGTTTGCATTTGTTCTGCCCTCTACAACACTGAATACGTTTATGGACCGAATTCATAGTTTAGTGGGTTAAAATATCCAAGGACTTTACTTGGCTCAAGAGTTACAGAATCATCCGAGAGATAAGCGAAACGCACGGTTGTAATTCCCTGCTATTGAAGCTAAGCATGCTCATTAACTCAGGTCCAGGTCTGTTTTACCCTATACCTTCAATCAAAGCTGGCGTACCATAGCTTTGTCGTACCCGTTTTCAAGTCATACAGTGGTCACAAATTTCAGTTCTCAGTCACTTTAAAGGTTATCTTGCAGGAAAATACGGCACAAACTGGAAGACAATGTTTTGAAATGGATAGGGAGTTCATTGTTCTTCACCAAGAAAGTGCCATTATCATAAGTAATTTAAGGTTATGAAAAAGGTCAAATCCAAGAATATCTGAATGCGAAATGCCCCGTACAAAAACCATTGGAATCATAACAATTAAATCATCTATACGAATTTTAACTGGGCCATGGCCTTGTACAGGTAAACTTTTTACTTTTGCCACACTAACTATGGCATCTAAATGTTTTAGGTTTTCATGATAGTAAGCTCTTTCTCCGTGCATCCTCTTTGATAATACTAATAATAGCATTTGTATCTAACCTCACAGAGGGAATTTGTGGTTAACATGGACATTACCAAAAGCTCCATTCCAGTAATTATAAATAACGCAAGTTCTTTCACATCGCCCACGCTTTGAAATCTGTTTGACTTCACTTTCTACTGTGGCTGGTAGCCTCTTGCCAACCCCCTGTTCCCGTTTTCCACCCGCTGGGGACGGTTACTTACACTGATGATCCTTTTGGTTGCAAGAACAACACTTGATATTCCTCGCCTTTACTGAGACTCTGGTACTAGAGTTATTGATAAACTGCTTCTCTAACCCATCAATCCGCTGACTTAGATTAGTGATCAATTATTTTATTTCACGAATTTCGGAGCTACTTCCTGACGTTGCCTGGTACTGAGCTTGAAGCTTAACGTGGGCTCGGGAGTTTACTTATTTCGAACGTTTTTCGAGCTCTTTCTAACTGCCTGGTGATTTTTATTGCGCCACTTAGTTTCTTTGGCTGATGCATAAATAGCATCTCCCGAATATCGTCTACTCCCTCTAAGAACTGATCACGAGAGAATTCTGTACGAAAATCGAGCAAAGCGTCAGGATATCATTTTGCGTTATCAGCCAGTTTAGGTAGCTCGTCACCAAAACAATCCAAGTCGTCCTCGAGCGAAGCGAAAGTTTATAGTCTCCTCTCATTTTGATATCATCAAATCGTTCATCTTTATCATCTTTGTGGTAAAGTTTTCAAAGTTTAGTTTATTCAGCAGTCTCAACAGTTTGACAGCGGGAATTCATACTAGATCAATATACTGGTTAAGCTGCAACAATAACGATCGATAATTCTGCCCCATTGAAAAAGTTTGGGAAGTTTGGCGTTGGAGTTATTTTCGGCTAACCCTTACAGGAGTATACTCGCCATTTGGTCAGTGGAGCTTTCAAATCCATTCGTTCAAGCCAGCTGGATCAAAAGGGTTTTCCATTTACGATTATTTAAAAACCATCGCTGCCACCAATTTATAGTAACTTCCACTGGAAATTGTAGTTTTGACCAAGTACTCACAAAAACAAAACAGCGCGTAAAAACAACAGATCACATTGGAGCGAGACTAGCAGTAGGTCCTAGGCCACTGATTGTTCCACAATCCTTAATTCTTTTTAGATTCATAGGCTGTCAAACTTTTTAAAATATTACATTCAATACAACTTAAATACACATATCAATTCTACCATTATCAGTTTATCCCTTTACCTAGAAAATAATTACACCAAAGTGTAAACAAATAGTTTCAAAAACAGAATTAAAGCTTAGATCAGTGAAAATAATAAAAGAAAGAAAGTATGTCCGTCATGTCGTGAAATGATCTCCAGTGGTTTTAGTTGTACAAGAATGCTGTACTAACCTGTGGCAATCGAAGCGAACAGATTGTTTACAGTACAAGCTATTGTCAATCAATTTTTCCACTTGGTCCAGGCTTGCCTGATAATGAAGCGAATGAGAATACAAGTTGGACGCTATTCTTGCAGATTGAACTTTGATCGCAGTTTCTTTCATTTTCGAGTGTTTCACAACGGTTATTGTGCGCCCTTTTGTCATTGTTTTACATAAGACAGTAAAAGGAGATGTAGCATCGCTTACAGACGACCGCACTAAGCAATATGAATCATTTGCCAAGCCTATATCTCTATATTGAGCGCATGTGCGCTTAAAGATTGGTATCTCACATCTAGGGCCCTCGTAATCGATCGTGGAGCAATCGCAACGAATATAGCGAAAGTCTTGTAAGCATTTCCCATTGTTTTGACATTTATTCGGAAAGCACCAGTTTCTTATTTTACACATGTCACTTAATACTCCTTGCTTGTATTTAGCCCGTGTAAATTGCCTTGAGTGTATCTTATACTTGTTAATTTGAAGGTGTAACAAGCATCCTAAAAAACTAGGTTGGTTGTACTGTTCACCACGTCCAACGTAAAGTTTAATTTTTGATTTTGAGTAAAGCTTATTCGTTACTGCTTTAGTGTTCTTCGTTAGCTTAGCTTGAGCGAATTCTTTATTGAGTTGAAGAAATAACATTGACCCATTGATGTTTACTACAACTTGGTGCCAGTTTCCATTGGCAAGATTCTTGCCAAGTTTCAGCAAAATGCTTGAGTTTGTCGCGATAATTATTAAGTGGAGCGAACTTCCTTTCAATTTCAAATACATTTGTACTTTAACCGCTGGCCGCGATATGATAAGGCCTTCTTCCTTGTAAGTACGAAACTTAAACTGAATCGTCAGTGCACCCCTTCTGTCATTCCTTGACGCTGGCACAACAATGCGAGCAAATGATGAGGGAGAAATAAATGTTACTGGTGTGTAATCTTCCTTAACGCAATGAAACACAGCATCTCCACCAACGATAAAGTTTACTGCCCGTTCTTTTGCTCCTTCGAGAAAAGTTATTTTATTGAGTTTCACATTGGACAGACAACCCTTAAACCCTAAGATGCGAGTCTTTGGGAAATATCTCTGTGTGTTGTAACCTAAGCCACCGATGTAAATGAATTCATCCAGTTCTAGTTCCTTAAATTCACCAGCAGCTAAGTCTGTGGTGCTTAGATTGTCAACTTTAAGAACTGTCTGTATGTCTCGTTGGATGATAGTCACTGAGTGCCACTCGCCGTCGAATAAACTTGTACCAAGGTTTATTAGAGCTCGATGTTTGCCTCCAACATAGGAATGAAACCTGAAAATTTAAAAACAGGAAATTATATATGGAAAACAGCATGGAATAATATCTATTGTCCGCAGGCTTGATCTTATGACGCGATCTTTACGGATTATGTGCACAACTTAAGCCAGCATGAAAAAAAAAAAGAAAGAGAAAATTGAGACTTTAACCGTATTCGAACCATGTAACCTTTGCCATACCTTTGCAAAATGAGATAACAAACTACAAGTGTTGAGAGCTGGTCGTTTATTATAGCTTGTACAACAATTTTTTCATGATCTAAGTTTTACTCGTAGCCATATAGCATTGGGAGCTTAAGAAACGAGGACGAGATAAGTGTCGACGGCATTTGTGAAAATATTCTTTCTCGTTTAGTTATTAATTTTTAGAACATCGATAAATTTTCCGTTTCGACTTTGCGCGAGATTCTCTAACAGAAAAAGGTAAAGGGTTTAGCCTTGAAGGCAAACAAAGATTGTCAAATTTTGTTGTTTGACGTTCACGTTGTCCACAGAACTCAAAGAGTGAGCTTTACGCGGTGTATTATTCAAGACGATGGTACATTCCAACGTACGCGAAACTTTTGTATTCAGTAATTACAATGCTATTGTTTTTTTCCATTCATGTCACCTTTGCTGTCCACGTATCTTAAGAGCTCTCTAGACTAACGTTACTTGAAACAAACTTAGGCAACAGTTTTTCTAAAATTTTCCTAACTTTGTACTGAAAAACAAAGTGAAAGGAGAATTGGACTTTACAACTTTAACCATAAGCTATTGAAGACTAAGTACACCGAGGAGTTATACTAAGTACACCGAGGAGCTTTTTCACATTTAAGTGAACACAGCGAGTTTACCAAGAGGAGATACCTGGGGTATATTGTGGTTAATCGTCTTTTAATGGACCTTGGTTCCATCGCCTTTTTGAGTTGATACAAAAACAACCATTGCTAGGTGTTACGTATTTTTGGTCAAGAATTTTTGGAATCAATTTGCAATACGATTCCAAAAACTAACCGTCCTTAATAACAATAACCATCATAAAATTATATAGCTATCTCTAGAAATATTTTCCAACAGTTTTAATTTGTCTCAATCTTTAATAACAATTAATCAATCGAGGGCGGAAAACTAGATTTCCTTTTACCATGCTTTCAGTATTAATTCGGCTGGTTTCAGCCTCTTAAAAACAACGAATTAACATAATTTTAATATATTGATTTAAAGAGTTAAACTTGTGAAAAAATTTAACAATATCAAAACACTGAATTATTCAACAGTGTCATATTCATTCTCTGTGAATTTTTTATATGTAGCTTAGGGTTTTACCACTGTTTACAATGTTTGGATTTGCGTTCAATTTCAGATCGTGCAATAATTTCCAACACGCATTATTTACACACCGTTCCAGTGTCTGAAAAGATTGTCTTAGCCTCTATGATGCTTGGTTTCAAAAAACGCATTTTTTAATTCTTTCTTTCAGTTTTCTTTTCAATTTTACAACCGTAAACTGTTTGAAAGAAGAACATTTAACTTCGTTTTTTTTTTTGCAAAATAGTAATTAGACAAAGAAGTAATCTTGGACGGAAAAACTCAATTTAAGTTTTCTCTCATATACTTTGTTTAGAGTATTAGACAGTACATGTGGTACCTAAATCATATATCACTTGGTGGGTTGTTTAAAAACATTACGATCGCCAAATCCAATAAAAATGGAAAAGAAAGAATGTCCCTAGTAAGGCAGGTGGTGTCTTGTTGCATATTTTCCACAAACTAGTGAAACGTTGGCTTCAAATAAATCCCACATAAAGAAGCATTACGTTTAAAACTTCTAAATTGAAATTCCTAAATTTCCAATTTCGAATTTCTTCCTTTAAGAAGAAATTTTAAGCAAATAGAGCTAAATTTTAAGTAAATAGAACTTTTAAGCTGGGACTTTTGGCAGAGAAAGATTTTTAATTTTGCTTTTTTTATTGCTTTCACCACATATGATGCAAATGTTTGCTTTCAGTATAAACACATATTCGCATTACCTTATTAATTTCACAGTCAGTCTATTAGTTCTGGCTTCTGTTTGTTTAAGAGCTGCATGAATTTAGTTAACAGATTTTATGAAGCCGTTGTCTCCTGCTATAGCTATGCTTGTGGCATAAGTTTATCTCGTTTTATTCTTTTAAAAATAAAAAGCAGTATAACCGCATACTGAAAACCAATCGAAACATAGTAACTGATACTGTACATAAATGTTTGAAAGCAAAACACCTTCTCCATTAGTTTTAAACCGCATAATTAACCATAGACTTGGTCATTGTCAGACAAGATCTTTAGTGTTTCCTATGAGGTTTAAATTAACCTTTTAGAATTAAAAATTGACTCTTGTTTGTCAGTAGAGTAATGTTTCTTCAAGTTCAACGTACAGTCTGCAGGCACAGGTTCTCATTCTTGTACTTAATATGAATATAGCAAGATTGGAATTCTCAATTGAGAAATTGCATTTGTAATCACTCGCTCGGAATCAAACAAACTAGAGAACAGTTTAAAGCCAAATTTAAAAGTTTCCTTTTTCTTTTTTTCATTTTTCCCTCTTGTTTTCGTCAAGATATGTATGTTATTTTGTAGGCTGGAAAAAATAATGTAAGATACGTGGACTCGGGCGATGGAATATGCTAGATTTCAGTAAGCCAGCAGCAGGGCTTGCTGATGCAAGGGCTCCAGTAATTTTTTTTCAGACAGGGTTTTCTTAACTATCAGAAAATTCCCGTCAATTTTACATTAAATGCATATAGCTGCTATAGTAACTCTTAAATTAGCGTTTTTATTTTTTTGTTAAGCTAGCAAAACGCGCACAAATTTGCATTCAGATAATCTTAGAAAGCAAATTATATTGCAGACCACATTGAGAAACAACAATAATGATCAAGATTCGCTGCACTGAAGATTTTTACGCGAGCTGCTTTCTGTAAAAGCAATTGTGTTCGAAGCGACTTGTGAGTACTTGCGTTGCAGAACTTTTCATCGTAACAACTTTTCGTAATGCTAAACATTTAGGGTTGATGGATTTCAGACATTTTATATTTACTACAAAAAATGAAAATATTTTTATTTACATTTTAGGTAAAACGAAACTTAGATAGGCGCGTAACATCTTTAGACTCAGTAAACGCCTTTTCAATAAAGTTTGCAATCTTGTAATCTTTCACTCACCTCAAAGTACCTTCTAGAAGTTGCAGATGTATGTAATCCCCCGAACTACCTTGACTGTAGACAAGTAACCCCGTCGGATTAATTGTGCGGAAATTCAGTTGAAAGTGAATTCGAAAACTTGCTATCGGCTTCGGCTTTAAATTGTATGCGATATACTCAGATCCCATGAAAGTCACCTGGGTTTTGTCAAGCCAGCTCAACTGTACCATCAGAGTGAATAGTAGGAATGCTGAGCAGATAGGCCGCATGGTCGGGCAGTTTTTATCGTGTGTTGACTGCGGTCACGCACAGGGAAAATGTGTTGGCAAATCTATGTACTACATACGGGGAAAGCGATAATAACTCCTAATATTCTTTCTCAGTACAATAGATTTAATTTGTAGCTAAAAGGAATTTTTAATTAGCATAAAGCAAAAACAGTAAAGAGATCAAAAACAAACCATTTAAGAGAGTCTTCTAAAATTGTCGTAACCTTAGTACTTTGTTAGTTTGATCGATTAAAACTTTCTTACTTTAGAAAAAAAATTTGTTCTGTATTATTTGGAATATTTGTAGATGAAGGCAAAATAATGATAATTTGCACAATAGAGTTTATCTAGTATCGCTGCGGGGAATCAAAGGGTATTTTTTGAGGACAGGTGGACTTTCTTTTTCTGGATCTATATTTAACCCAGTTGCTTTCTGTGGGATTAAAGTTTATAAAGAACTACCTGCTGTGCAACGACTTAAACGTTATTCTAAAACGGAAATATTTATTGGCGTAACACGATGCTGGTAAAAACCGTGCATTTTACCAATAAGCTGGTGAAACCACTTCATTACCAAATGTGGTTGTCTCCCAGCAAGAATACCTTGTCACAGAGTCGGCATCTTATACGGAATTAATCAATTAATTGCCAGAAGCTTGTGTACAGGTGTCGACAAGTTACTAAGGCCATGTGTAGCTTTTTTTCTATAGTTAAACATTGCAGTAAAAAAACGTGACAATAAAATTTAAAAAAAATTAAATAGATGCAATTTTCCTACTAATTCTAAACCCGGCAATCGCTTTGTTTTGAAATTCTTCAACATGGACTTGTCTTTGAACAACTTTACAAAAACTTCACCAGATGTCGAAAAACTTTACTTACCTTGTATAGTGAGAACATGTTCTAGCAAAACAACCACTTTTTTCCCCGCAATTGTTTTTCTATAGGTGGTCCTGGGCAAGAGATCATTGAACGATTTAGCCCAAGTTAAAATGTCAGGAAAATACTAAAAACAAATCAGTACAAAGGCAGCATGCTTAGATTTCTTTAGTTAAAAAAAAAGTAGCTTACTATATGTACAAATTAATCAAAAATAATACTTTTCCGTCAATTGGTCAGTTTTTATTTGAAGGTACTGAAGTTAGCAAAAAATGTCAAACTCGATATTTTACAAAGTTTTGTGCAGATTCGAGTGCCAAAAAAACACACTAGATGGGGTGGTAACTGTCCATGAACTTAACAACGTCAAACATTCAACAATGTACAAAACCAGTGTTAGAGGGGTAGTCAGTTAAAACTTTTGATATAGCTACAACAATATTCTGAGGTCAAGACAGACACAGGACAGCATGCTGCCCTCAAATCTGAACGCCTTGACCCCAAAAGCTTTTGCCACAACTGTTCCTTGATAAAAAATACATGTTTTGACATTAATTAAATGACGTCACCATTGATAAAGTCATCACAGAAAGTCACAAAAGTTGGATTTTTATAAAACTTTTGTAGAATTTTTTCTAAAAATTTAAAAATAATCCTTACTTTTCACTTTCTTTCCAGTACTTTGCATTTCTATCACA
>JANCMA020419680.1:0-11059 GCA_024336925.2 Zoanthus solanderi
CAAATATGATCGATACGCGGCCGACATATGGCTGTGTATCGGTCGATACGTCGGCCGATTCATGTATTGACCGATACAATAAGTTTCTCGCCGACATACTGCCGATATACCACCGATATACTGCCGATATACCGTCGATATACCGCCGATATACGGCCGATATGCCACGGTCCGCTACTCGACTGACATAGCGGTCGAGTTGCGGAGGGGTATCTGCCAACATATTGACCGCCATACTGCCGATATATCGACCGAGTATCAACCGTGCATCGGCCGATTATCGCCCGAGGTATAGGCCGATATAACACCGATATACTGCCAATATACTGCCGATATGTCGCGGTCCGCTACTCGACTGACATAGCGCGAGCGGTCGAGTTGCGGAGGGGTATCGACCAACATATTGACCGCCAAACTGCCGATATATCGACCGTGCATCGGCCGATTATCGCCCGAGGTATAGGCCGATATAGCACCGAGGTGGGTGATAGTACACATGATCCAATAATTGTTAATTCAGTAAACGTAATTTTTACTCAGGGCAAGAATTATGGACAGAAATCACCTAGTTTGAATCTACAGTAGTGTGCCTGGCGTAAGCTAGGATCTAGCACCGGCTTCTGAATCGCTTAATGGTTCTTTTTCTATATAGGAACATTCGATCTTGATCTTAGTCTGTAATTTTTTTTTTATATTTAGGGAAAAAAAAACTGCCGGCTATTTAGTAATTTGAATTGCGTGACCGGCTGGGATGGTCATTTAGACACTTCCATTGAGGAATCTAAGCGCCAGTTAGAGGTCAACTTGGTGAGTTTCAGTGTGCAGACTTTGGCTTCACTCATTAAATCTTGTTCTTTAAATTGAGTTTTCATAGCAGCTTCCTGGGTCAATTTTATAACAAGAAAGTTTGGATAGGATTAGAGTCGTTTTCATTAGAAGCTTTTCCGATGAGAGTGATGAGATTGTAAAGCTGATAAATGCTCAATGTTTAAGAAAACGTCAAAAACATACCAATCAATGATAAAGGGCGAAGAGCTTTTATTTCTTACGTTGTGGGAAATCAAGTAAATTATGGGCTGGGTTTGTCAGTGCATCATCGCTATCATTTTTAGAGCATGTTGGCAACTAAATAATAAACATTTACAAATAAAATTTGCAGCATAACTGGTGTCTATTTTTCCTGGCGATGATAACCGGAAAATTGAGTCAGCATTCAGCCCAAAAAAAGTTCTTATTTTTTACAAAGAAAAAATAAATATAGCATATTATTTCGTTTTGTTTTTAAACATCTCATCTGACATTATGTTGGAACGAATTTCAAACTCAATGTCAATGTTTTATTGACATTGTAATTTTCTTAGAAGTCATTCAATGTATCTTAAACGAAATTACGGCAAACAGGATTAAAAAGATTGTTTCAAAAAAGCACCTTGTTTTTTTGTATTATGGTTTCTTTCTATAGCAGCAGAGTTTGTACGGCAAGATATTAGAAAGATTTTAAAAGTATAGAAAACGAAGCAGTGACGACCGCAGTTTTTCATGCAGTTTAGTTTTTGGCCTTGACTGATTTGAAAAACTATTTTGTTTTCTGTCTCGACTGTGTACGAGAAATGAGAACAGAAAAAGATTTAGCCTTAAAAGGCTAAAAGATCATCAGCAATTTTTTTTTGTGTTGCTGCGTTTAGCGTTGCCCACAGGCTCTAAAATTGAGCTTTTCGTGGTCATTATTACTGAAGACAACAGTAACTGAGGAAGAAGGAAGCCGCCAGATCGGTGCATTCCAACATGCCGCAATTTTTAAGTTTTGTATTGAATTATTAAGACTAATTAAACGTTCTTTGTCGTTCCCGTCGCCTTTCTCCTTGTTAAAACTATCATTAATAAAGCCAAGAGCTTAAACAACGAGAAAGGGACCAAATTTTGAAAATATTCCTTGTAATTGTGCTCTTAGAAGCGGAAGCAACTGGTGTGACGGTAAATGTGACTGAGCTTTTGCGGCGGATATCAAAAGTAAAAACGGAAGGTAAAGAAATTATAAATCTTTCCTTCCTTCCCTTTTCAAAAATGTTAATTTTTATTTGGTAAAAGACTTGCAGCTTTTATCGTGCTTCATTCTTTAATACCATTGGCATAGTGCTAAATTATACAACTTGTATGCCAACTGAGTCTGAGGTTTTATTTTTTCAAAGTTCTTTTTCTTTAACCTAGACACCAATTTTAGAAATTAGAACATTTTAAGGTTAGAACGTTAGAAATTTAAAAGTGTGTTTAGAACGAGCCTTGAAAAAAAGGTAGTTTGCTGTAGTGTAGTTGGTATAACTATAAGATCTTTGCTTTCAAAACACAAGGGTCCCGACATTGTAGAGATGGAAACATTAATGTGATGACTTATCCGACATGCTGACTCACTCCGCTTTCCCTCGTACTTAAGTGGTCGCCAAAATAAGAAACAGTTTCTCCGGGAGGTAACCCTGCGACGGAATAGATTTAACTAATCAACTTAACACTATCATAAAGCGCAACCGAAGATAAATGCCGGCTCCTCGACCAACTAAGCTCGTAAAAGGATTTAGTTTAGCTTAGCTATAAGAAGCGTGTAAATATCGGCATCTAAAGGAACTTTAGGTTTGAAGTTCCCATATTTTTCGGTTGGTCGTTTTGTAGTAAAGACAGTATTCATACAAGCTTTTTGTCATATGCTATTGTTTGTCTTTGAATGACGCGAAAGCTATAACTTATAAAAAGCCTATAAATATCATCATATAAACTAAAGTAAAGGTTTGAAGTTCGCATATTTTTTGTTGGTTGTTTCTCAGTGAAGGCAGCATTTTCTTTCCTGAACTCAACCATCTTCATACAAGCTTTTTATCATACGTTGTCTCTCAGGAACAATGCGAAAGTGTTCTACTTTAGCAATGTCTTGCAAAGTTTTGTTGCATTGCATTTTCCAGAGACGAGTATACCTGTATCCGAACTGATTTCTTTTGGCTTGGCAACTTTTTTCCCCTATGGTTATGTTATGTTGCAGTTTACCAAATAAATTACCCCGTGCAACACCTCTATTATTAGTCTAAAGGCCAAGTTTCCTGTTTCTTGCCTGGAATGGAAAATAAAATTCGCTCTAATCTGAGGGAGCTCCAATATTGTACGGCTCCAGACTTCTGTTGCGAGCAGCTGACACTATGATAAATGAAGATTAATTACTTTTGGGTTATCGCACACTAAACTGTATTTTGCGTCGCAAAAAATATTTAGAAAGATAAGTGGAGACATACATGTTTATTTTGGGTTAACTGGAATACTTCTTGTTTTTAAAACTATAAATTTATTTTGCCTTTCATCTGCAGATTTATTTAATAAAAATCTCCAGTTTAAATTTTTGAGGTCGACTAAAACTAAACCTTTAAAATTTGACGTTCAAAATGGAAGCTGCTGTTCGGCGTTGCGAAAAGAGTCTTTCCGTTAACAGTCATTTATAATCGAATCAAAGCGGACCTTTCAACAGGAAGTCTATTGTGGTCTGAAAAATGCATTTTTAACGCGATTATACATAGTGAACTGTCGGATCATTCAATTGATCAAGAGAGCATTTGTGAAACATGAAGCTAGTTTTGATATCATCATGTCAAAACTTATCATTTTATATTTAAAAACATAAATTCGAGCTTTATTTGTCTTGCCAAAGAATAATATGTTCTGGCTGCTTTTGATTAGAAAGAACAATGTGTTAAATTGGCCATTTTCAGCAGAGAGGACGTGACCTAGAAAAATATTTCACCGGAGCGAAGTTAAACCGCGCCCAGCCCACTGTAGCGCGGAAGATTTAACTTTAAGGAGTTTCAGAAATTATCTTTTTGTTTAATTTGCTAAAGTGAGAGATGAGGAAAATAAAGTATGATAATTGTAATTATGGTGAATAATGTTACAGTGAACCATGATAGGTTTTGTTTAACGCGATTAAAAATTTGGCATAATAATAATAGTTGCAACTGGCGGTAATTTATAATTATGCAGCGCGGCATTCAACTCAAGTCAAAAGCTGGTGTGGTGATAGACCGCTTTAACCTCGCACGTCAAAACAAGAATGACTGAACGCCGGCCCCTAAACTCTCTGTGTCATACAGGATTATGTTGCAGTGTTTCCATTCTTTTCAAATATTTCTTATCTATAAGTCTCTTCTACTCCTAGCTCTAAAGCAAACAAACAGACAACTTTTAAAATAGTAGTAGTAGTGACAAGTGTCAGCGTGGGAAACCAGAAGCAAAGTTTTCCCAAATACTTCTACATTTGTTGTGTAAGCACTTTAATCAAAATGTTTGTTTTTCTCTGTCTGAATGGTTGTTGAGTAAATCCGCTTTAGAAGTTGAAGTTGTTGCTATTTGAATTGGTTTATCAAAATGATGAATCACGTTTGCGCTTTCAAGATTAGTTTTGAAAAATATTAATCGGATGATTTGTATAAGAAACTAATAGTGAAAAAACAATTTTTTTTATCCCAGCTTCCTACCAGAAAATATAAAAATGCCGATATTTCATTTACAAGTTTTTTCAAAAAGTAAAATGAGAGCGCCTATTCTTAGTGTTTGCAAAGCTTTTCTATCGTTCTCGTGTTTGACTTGCACGTTGACATTGACAATTTACGATAGCCACTACTAGTAAACTATTTTATGCGCGCCGTAAATAGCTCTTCTACAAGAGGACGTCTGTATTTCCTCAGTTTTTAGGAGATGTCACTTATGATGGCGGTAATTTGCTTGGTTTTTAGGTGCGAGAAAGTGATAATTGTCGTTCTGACAGAGATTCTTTATCGTAGAGCGGATCAACTTCATGAAATTCGATTTTAATGTTCTTAAGCCACCCACTTAGACAAAGAAGTTGAAGTTAAATATACGCTTACTCAATTTTTTTTCGAACTTTTCTGAAAACCGTACAGACAATTATTCCAATTTCATTTACCGCTACATAGGTTTTTATGTTTTGTGTTTGCAGTGATTTGTGCTTAGTAAAATTATTGTTTATAAAATGCGGCAACGACAACAAAAGTAACACCTAAATAAATATTACACAACATTTCATCTTGATAGGTGTCGCTTGGCCGGGAACTCTGGGGTTTATTAATATATTCATAGCATCCGTCATTCACTTGAAGTCATCCTTCATTGCAGTGCTATAACACATCTCGGCAAGAACTTGAAAGGTAAGTAAAAATTATTTCGTTTATCATAAAGCATCTCACTTCAATTAATACCTAAACAAAACTTATTTTCGTTCTCTCTCGGTGAAGAAGCCACTGGGTACTTCACATACACTGATACAGGCTAAGAAACATTTTTTGTGATGTTTCCTCCGTGAGTTTTTCGATTCACATGGTGCAACATAACGTATAGTCATGTCACTGTCAGTAGTTAATTCCCATAAACTTGTTTTCAAAACATCTTGAGTTTTGTTAGTGTTAGTATGATATTATTCTTGTATGGTCAGTATTTGTATAGTTTAAGTGTGGTGTGAGCATTAAGTGTCTTAACTCTGTTCACTGGCAGGAACAACCATGGCTGACAATACGCAGTATCTCTTTGGAAAAAGGTTTCCTAATCGTTTATTTGTTGGAGGACTCCCCGTTCAAGTGAGTGAAATTTTCTTGTTTTTGTTCCTGATATGCAAACTTTACCTTTCCGAATAAACATTCTGGGAAGACAAAGTGTGCATCTCTTACAAGGGTCGTGGTTTTTGCAAAGTTCATCTCTGTGCCGAGACACTTATCCCCTGTGGCTTTTGGGACCGAAGGGTTATCTAAACAACACCTTAAATTCTTTGAAAACAACTTTTTTTATAATATTTTTGTATTCTCGGCAGCATTTTGTAAACCGGAACTGCCAAGCTAAGCGGTGCACGTGTGTTTTGCAGGAGAAATGTATTTTTTTTTTCACGGCAATGTGCTCCTGACGGACTAAATGTGAAAGGTTTTAATACGAATTTGAATAATGTTTGAAATGTTGAAACTCTCGATGTTCACTTAAAGTTTTTCCGGATCATCTTCATACCATATCAAACAATACAATATCGAAATAAATACATTTTCAATGCCCTATGTTGACTAAATTTATTTTCGCTTGAATGGCGTGCATTGATGAATTATAAATATTTGATACACATTCATCTAATTGCGATCCATCAAAGTCATTTATTTTGTAATTTATCGATTTTGGTTGGAGGAATTGAATAAAAAGTTTATTTTAATATTTTATGTTACGAATAACTGAATGACAAGAAAGGAACTGTAGTTATTCATTTGTCTTTTAAAGAATACCCTTGCAACTTGTATTGAAACACCTTTAAAAAATGCGCGGGTACTAAGAGCACGTGACACAAAAAAGCTTGCGTATAATTTTGAACAGACCAGTTTCATTCCGGCTTTATTAGTTTTTCGTATCCAACTTTACAAAGTTATCAGGATAGGTGCTACATGATAAAACTTCTACCCTTTAAGCAAAATTTGTTTGGCGCAAGAGACAGACAAAAGCAAGCGGTTGCAGGTAGCAATTACCATTGAAACGAAATTTTAATTGCAAACTCCGAGCCAATAAGACAATATGAAACTTCCGTTTACCGCTTTGCATCAACAAATATTTTGAAATGACTCTTGCATTACAATAACAAGTAACATTGTTAGATTAAACTTTTTCTCAGTGTTGTCAGCCGAATTGTATTTTCAGTTTTTCTGTATTTCCGTCCCGTTTCTTCCATTCTCTTCATTTCTGTATGACAGAAACTCGTGAATCAATTAGGTAAATGAGCACGAAAATACGCGTGTTATTTCTCGTTTACTTTGGGTTCATTGTCGCCAATAATAAAATGATACAGCTTTAAAGTATAATTTTCATGAGTGTTGATAAAGTAGTTCTGACAGTCTGTATTTCTGTGTGATTCCAAACTATCAATTTTAAGCAATGGGTCACTTGCAGTTGGTGACAGAATAAAAGCATAGTAATGCAAAAATCCCTCATATAAAAAAAATCCTGAAATGTTCATTAATGTTATTTTTTTAAATATTACAATTATTATTTATTATTTTATTGAACTAGACTTCAGAATACCCTGTCATCTTGACATTTGTATAATCACTGCTCCAGTGGTCCCACAAGGCCAGTTTAAGTATGGTTCATTCTAAAAACAAAACTTGAAGCAGTGACTACGGGACTGCTTTTTGATCTTTGATTTCTTTAAATTTATTTAATATCTATGGGACTGCCAGAATTGTGGGAGCAATGTTTTTGGTGCTTGATAAGCTGGCATGGTATTCTGAAAATACTTCTAAACATTTAGAAACAAGAGTTAGTTAGACCAATTAAATGCAGTGATTCACATGACCCAATAAATGAGAGTAATTCCTAAATTTTCTGACAACCTATAGAATCAGTGTCGAATGATTTGTCAGCAATTTATCAAAGTTAGTTTAATATAATATTATTATTAGAACAATATTAACAATAAAATGAGTATTTTCAGAATACCCTGCAAAAGTTAAACCAATATGAGAAACCACATTATTTTACTATTTTTTGCAGACAACAGCTAAAGAACTGGCAGAGTTTTTCTCAAATTATGGAACAGTGAAAGAAACAAAAATAATTTTTGATACTGATGGGCTTTCAAAAGGGTAAGAAAACAAGAATGGTCTTTGTAACACCAATGCTAGAAATAGTTATTCTCCAGAAAACCCTAAATAATCTTTTCATGATATGTAGTTGCAGTGGCTCCAAAACACTAAATTGTAGATAGGAAATAGATGAAGACTTGCTCATACCAGAGTAAATCAAATTAAAGGATCTGTAAACTTAAGGTATGTTTCAGCACCTAACATCTTAACATAACCTGTTTCCTGATCTAAATGTACCTATGCTATTATATAGGTCCATTTTTGCTTCTTTTTTACAAGAATCTCTGACATTTCAGTATAGCAACTACACAATACCGTTAAACCACAGCACAAATTAAGGACTGAATTCTTGTTCTTTGAAAGTAACTGCAGTCTTTTGATTTTTGTTCATTTTTTAACTTTGTCCTTGCTCCATGAATTTGACCAAGAGGTTGGGCCCTATATTGAAATATTTTTCTAGGAGTTTTGTAAAATGTAATTATGGTCCTTCAGATTTTGGATTTTTTGTATATCTTGTTGTTAAAGACAGATGCAAGAGTTTAAGATCTAATTCGTTGCTTTTTTCAGCTATGGGTTTGTCACTTTCAGTGGGATTGAAGATGTGTTAAGAATTCAGGAAATGGTGAGTAATGCTGTCTAATTTTAAACCACTACTTGAATTCCAATGGTTTTCCTTTTTTCTTGAATGTGACACCTTTTATTAGTAGCTGCTTGATCTATTATAAAATGTCCTCTTCTCCACCCTGGCTAAGCTATGAAACATCAATTCTATATTACTTTTTTTAAAATCTCAAATTCTTTTTGTGTTTCAGGGAACTATTTTCTTCAAGAACAAGAAATTAAACTTGGGACCAGCAGTTAAAAAAGAGGTTTGTGTTGTTCATGTTACTGTTTGTTCCTAGATGTCACAATAAGTATTGGTCATTAGCTTGTGTCTTCACTTGCTAAAAGATATTTTTGCTGTTTCAGGGACCATGTATAGAACCAGAGACTGTTATTGGTGAGTAAAGGTTTGGACAGCCTTGATAATCAGGGTTTGTGCAGTCCATAATAATTCCTCAAAATTCCTTCTAACTAGTATGGTTTATTAAGGGATAGAGGCACTTTATCTTAAGAATGTTTAAGATCTGATAAATAATATGCTAAGAAGTTTTGGTTAAGTTTGAAAATAAATTGGTTTTAGATTCAGGGTTCATACACCACCTGGAAAACCTGGAAATCCTTGAATTTTGGGATTTTTTGTTCCAGGCCTGGAATTCCTTGAAAAATGTTTTTTTTATAAATTAAAATCCTTTAATTTTAAGTTTACAGTCCATTTAGTGTAATTTGTGCTGATATAATTGTTTAATTTTTAGTCATAATTTTAAGTTTTACACATTCAAGTAATGTATTCTTTTATCGTTCAATTGTTCCATTAACATTGTAACAAATTGTTGAGAGTTGACATTTAGCTTTAATAATAAATTCAGAGTATGTATGTTTTCTGTAGGTTTTCTCTTGCTTTAAGAAACATCAGTTTGCATTTGTCAAAAAATATCTGGAAGAAAGTTGGTATTTTGGTTTTCAAAGTGACTCTATCTCACAGTGTCTCCCATATATCGAGACCTTGAAAATGTTCATTACACCTGGAAATTACCTGGAATTTTGCTTTGAGCAAAGGGGAAGAACCCAGCTGTAGATTTTCCTAATTTGGGTTTTGAGAAGTCTTCAAAAAAATATATTTGTAGCCAGTATATAAGCCATTACATGTCTTTCTCTTTCAGTTCCCAATGCTCCATCAAAAGGACAATTTTATTATCCAGCTTGTAACAATGTAAGTACATAAATCACACGTTTCATAGTCTGCAATAATTTTTTGTCATTAATTTTAGAAAAATTTATCTTTGAAAATTAATAAGATACTCATCACCACCATCATCAATCCAATTTTGATCCGGGTTTATCCCTGTAAATAAGGGTGGCCGAATTTACCCCACTTTTACAGCAATCTCTCCCACTCTCCATCTCACTCAATTCATGGCATCCTTTTTCTCCAAACCAACACTCTTGCTCTCCTTCTCCACTTGCATCTTCCACATCTTCTTTGGTCGTCCTAGCTTCCTCTTGCCCTTCACTTCAAGCTCCAATGCTTTTCTCAAAACATGCCCATCATCCCTCCTCAACACGTGCATGTACCATCTCACTCCATTCGCCTTTGCCATCTGAAGTACTGTTAAGTATTTCTTACAAACTCCTCCAGATCAACCTTAAATCCAACCCACTCAAGATGTTTTTCACTTTACCCTCTACCTACAAAGTTCACTCCAGATTTTTTTTTTGGATTTCTAAGCCTTACAAAATTTTGAAGTCATTTCTTACTGTAATTTTCATAGTAGTAAAATAACGGTCCATTACAAACATCATAAATTATATCTTTGCCCTTTGGTACATGGGCAGTCCATGTTTTGCTGCCAGAACACTATTCAGATCCTTGTCACTTGGATAGCAGAAGCAATCAATTTCCTCCAGCACTAAGCCTTGCCAGACATCCTCCATAATAGACCAGTTTGATATATTATTAAAATTCAGATTGGGTCCGAGCCTTAGGGAACTAAAACAAAAGAAATATATTATTATTTCGCCAAAGCCTACTGGGATTTCTTTTATTTTATTCCTCTAAGCCTCGGTCCCAAGCTGAATTTTAATATGTCAAAATTGGTCTATTGTAATGCCGTTTTTACATTAACATACTTATTAGATATACCAACTTTGGCCAGTTTTCCCTACACTGCAGGTTGTTGTATCATAGATACATTCTTACTGTATGTAATACAATTATATATAATTAATACTTTTCTGAAGCAAAAGAGGACAGTAGTGCACTTTCACAGGAGATGAAGGAAATAGTTAGATGTAGTCTATTGTTAAGTAGAGGTGTTTGACTACCCTGCATGGAACACAAATCTATCACAGCTTAGCTCCTACTAGAGGCTGCATTGATCTCAATGCTGTTTTAATTCTAAAGGTTTAATGAAACCAGCTCTTGCGTTCTTACCAGATGTTGGTACTCATTTATACAGCCAAGTCGCCTGGAGCAATTCCAGTAAAAAAGCACAGGAAACAATCAGCAGAGGAAAACCATTTAACAAATTTTAGATCTTTGCTGACCAAATTTCAGGGTTCTACACTAACAGAAGCCAACTTGCCAGCCTTGGCTAGTAGGTTTCCTATCTCCACTAGCCACTTTGGCTAGTAAAAACAGGGTCAGCAGAAGATGAAAATCCCAGGGGGGCACTTCTAATAAAGTTTACCATATGAAAATGTCTATCTTCAGCAGTATATACAGTAGAAAACGACCACTTTAAAACATTAGTGGGGAGGGCAGTGTCCTCCTGCCCCCTCCCCACTTCTGCCCCCCCCCC
>JANCMA020419786.1:0-20981 GCA_024336925.2 Zoanthus solanderi
GGCTCCATCTATAGCAATAATACGTACAGTTAATAGTGTTCATTGACTGAAGAATTATCTAATAAACTGCACTGCTCTCTCACGGCTCCATCTATAGCAATAATACGTACAGTTAATAGTGTTCATTGACTGAAGAATTATCTAATAAACTGCACTGCTCGATCACTGCTCCATCTCACAAAACAAACTGAACGAGCGAGACAAAAATTTGACAAATCAACAAAAAATTTTATCGCCGGTATCCACTTACAAAATTTATTTACAAAACATTTGTGTAAGACACTAGAATAGCATAAACATCTCCGAGTTTCAGATTGATTTTAGTGGTGTCGAAAGAGAAAGTCAGGTCATAAATCTCTTTATTTAACCCTTTCAGTCCCAGTCAGTTATCAACACCCGACTTCTCCTTACATAACACGTTCAAAACAAGACATTTGGTAATGAGTAAAATGCAGATTGATCAAATAAAGCATACTACTGAAGATTAAAAGTAAAATTCTCTCAAACTTGTTCAATGAAAAGTATGGGCTCAAATTGGGAGAATTTAACAATAGAGACTGGGACTGAAAGGGGTTATTCTAAAGTAACTTAAAGAAAAATACCCAAAAGCGTGCATTCCAGTGTCTACCACGAGTCTGGCAGCGCGCCAAGCCTCAGCGGACAGGCGGCCGAAGCTGCAAACGGAAATCAGTTAGACAGATGAAAATAATAGTAGTGGTTCGTACCGCGGTTATAACAAATGACGTCATAAGGGCGCCGAGGTTTAAATAACAAAAGAGAAGCTTATCATTCAAGTTCCTTGTAAACGTCTAATTTAACTGACAAATAAGTTAAACACCAAATGTCCTATACTGCCTGAGAATAAGGATACTTGTATACGTAAAGCTACATAATTCTAAAACTTAAGCTTAGGCTAGTTTAAACGCATTGATCCGTTCTGAATCTAAAAGGGTCAATGCGCACGATCTTGGATCGCTCCCTCGCACAATTCTCTTTAGTCGCAATGCGCAGCCAGGTCTCTCATGGGCGCCAACGTTTCCGTCTCCCATTTCCATGGCAGCACAATGATTGACTACCCAATTTTTTTATCTCATCTTGCTATAAGTCCAATCCATCGCCATTTCCGTTCCATGATGCCAAATATCTCGATTTCCATACCACTCTCATAATCAATCAAAGGGCTCTTACAGCTAGCTCATTCATGTACACAGTCTAATGATTTTAAAAATCATAAATTCTTTCCAAATGTTTAAATATCAAATTGTGTTACAAAGTAAGAAAAAGGCATTATAAGCTATTTTAAGTTAAAAAAAAAAGGGAAAAAAAACTAAATTAAAAAAAGGTCAGTTCTCGAACTAGGTCCGTGCACACCAAAGTCAAAAGTTCTACCATGGAGCCACGCTCGCAGGACACTTTCACTTCCGTCTACGGTCCACAATTTCCGTCTACAAATTTCGGTCTATAGCCATTTCCTTCGACATTTCACCCCCACGATACTCATTCATTGCTTGTGCATGCGCGCGCATGAATGAGCTAAAAATTGCTTCCCGTTAACGTTTTGCTTTGGCTACGGAGGAGGAAATTCTTTTGATAAACGAGGAAGCTGGACCAAAGAACGCAAAATGGCAACAAAGTTTGGTTTTACATTATTCAGTGTTATGTTATTTTTCTTTCTAATCACATAGACATAGTTAAACTTACCACGTGACTTGGTGAGCGCAAATTTGCAGCACGCTGCGCGTGAGGTTTTGAGATTATATTTTTTGGTGTGATGCCAATGTTCAAGATTTTAGTTGGCGTCTAGTTATTCAGCTTGTGTGGTATATACTAAAACTGGCGTTATTTACCTCCACTTCTGTGAATAAATGTTAACTGCTGTAGCAAGTTGATATCAATAGTGACAATCAATCATCCAATCAGAAGCCAGCTTGTATCTGGAGCAGTAACTATAAAACGAAACTTCTTCCTATCCATCTCTTACAGAAAAGAACATTACGAGCGATTACATTTTCAGTCCGTAGGACTCCAAGTAGACCTTAATTTCATTAATAATGGCAATCAGTCATCCAATCAGAAGCCAACTTGTATCTGGAGCAGTAACAATAAAACGTAGTAATATTTTAACAAAAACAAATTTGAATTTTGATAATTTTATTTTCTGGGAAGGGTTAAATTAGCCAATCTAGGAGCTTTAAATTTCAAAAAGTGGCCCCTCCACTTTAAAAATTGTGTCGACGGCCTTGTAGTAGGGTAGCCCATTCAGCCATAGGCTGGTATTCTTCATAGGGGCCCTGTATAACAAAAGTATTAGAAATTCTAAAAGAAACTATTACAAAAACTTCTCTCGTTAGGTTCATGTTTGATATTTTTGCATTTCAGGGAAATTCTCCTTTTGAGATTTCACGAATGTTTAACTGGCAAGCAACAAATGAACTTGCGGGAAAGTCTGGTAAGTTGCACTGAGAGGAGAGTCAAAGCATGCTAAATCAGGAAAATTTTCAGCATCGAAAACATTTGTAAAGAAAAATTAAAGGTGGCTTTTAACCAAGGCTTGATACGCGATGTGAGATTTGATACCGTTTGAAAATTGTTTACTATTTAGCTCGCTACGACTGACAAAGAAATTAATCTGCCAGCGTTACGCATGAACAGTGTGTGTGTCTGCCGTCTGGTTAGCCTGATTGGTAAGGTGCCAGTCTATCATGCGGGAGCCTTGGGTTCGATTCCCGGCCGGACCAACACTCGGGGTCTTAAAATAATTGAGAAGGTGTTGTCTTTTCTCTAACATCTGCAAATGGTTAGTCTTTCGCGTCTTTTCGGATAAGGACGTTAAATCGTAAGCCCTTGGAGACGTATCATTTTGTTTATGTCATGTCTGTCATGTGAAAGGTCTCCGTCCACCTTAGAAGGTAAAGATGGTGTCCCCAATTAATAGGCCTTTGGTCAGCTAAATAAGACTTCACACCTACATAAAGTTGTTATTATTAAATGTATGCGTTTGAGGTCTCGAAATACTTCTCAAAATACTTACGATAAACGGTAAAATTTATAAGATATGGACCATATGCAAAAATGGCGGCGGTTTTAATATTCTTTTTTCTACATTCAAATTAGCCTTACTAGGCTTGCTTTTGAGCTAAACTTTCAAAAGAATATCTTACCACAAACGAGGCTAGTAAGGCTAATTTGAATGTAGACAAAAGAATATTAAAATAGCCGCCATTTTTGCATAGGGTCTATAACCTCTTCCAACATATATGAATGGATCTCTCTTGTTGACGCAACGCAAAGTGATTTGCAAACCAGTTCACAAAACCAGTTCAAGTATAGTAGAACCTAGGCTTCTCTCAGCCGAGAGCTATAAAGAAAGGCCCTGGCCACGAACTTTTAATTATTGGTCGATCGATCGATCAGTTGGATGAGTGACATAGTTCTTTTGGTGACGTCAAGGCATTCATGCCTTAACAAGTTTAAAAGTTTTTCGCGCGATCGCGAGATTTTGAAGATGTTAGAATGAAAAAATAATTCTAAAATTAAAAATGAAAAGCTGTTAAAGCGAGTTATTTCTTTTGTTTCCGAGTTGGCGAGTAAGTTTCAGCTGAATTTAAATTCTTTATTCTGGATACCCCTTTTATTGCTGTATGTCGTTGTTATTGATAGTTTTAAAAAAGAATAGACCTTTTTCATAAATGGCAACGATTTTAGCATTCTTTTGTCTTAAACTTTCAAAATAGTATGTTACTCAAAACGAGGCTAATTGTGCTAATTTGAATATAGACAAAAGAATATCAAAATCGCCACCATTTATGAATAAGGTCTACAAAATGCTTCTTTTTAACTTAACTAATAATAGCTCAATGCAAACTGTCCCAGACCCTCAAAATCACAAATATTATGTTTTCATTGCCAGGTAACATGAGTGAAATGCCGCACTTTTCATGCCCGTCCTTAGTTATGGAGTTTGGACACAAGGAGAACCTAACATTCGCTTACTACCTGAGACACGGCAGGCCATCTTTTGCCTTTTCAACGTTTGTCAGCGAACATGTAAACACGAGAGTTATCCCGAAATCAAGGTGAATAATTTTGCTGTACGAAGCTATTTCCAGTCATGAGCTTTTGTAATGATTCTGCTATGCTCAAATCTTGTGCGGGGTTTGGAAAATCATGGAAAGTTTTGAAAAATTTTGGAAAAGAAAAATGAATTTTTCAGGAGCTGGAAAAACGTTTGAAAACTAAATCTTGTACTTAAAGACTATGGGAAAGTCTTGGATTTTCAAATGGTTTGCTCTTAAAACAAACCTTTATTTATTTTGATAAACCAATTGTAAATGAGTTGCGTCGATATGAGAATATTGTAGCAAGCGTTTTCGAAATACGTAAGTTTTTTCTAAATACATATCCGCAAAATGAACACGTGGTCAGACGAGAGGTTTCGCATTTATATCACGCAAAATTGATGGGCAGTGTATCAATGTTCTAATGCGACACTATGTAGAATTTACTAAAAATCTAAACCTTTGTGTAGAGTTTGGTTAATTTGAATTTGAAATCTTTTTAAATTCCAAACAACAGATATTTTATAAACTGTGTGCTGTTTTTTTCAGCCCAAGATTCACAGCAAACACCAATCGTCTTTTAGTCTGTGTTTCAGCCAATCACATATCTAAGTGAGCGTTGTCTTGTTCTTCTCCCAAGCAACTGTTCCATTTTGGCGGGATTTTCCCCGCTTGTTTTAAAACAAAAAATTGAATATAGATTTTGGAGTTTTAAATGTTTGCAGACAAGCACAGACCCCTTTTCTTGTTTTTGTACCAAATTTTTTTATCATATGATTTTAAGCACTTCTGCAAAAACGTTTTTTTCCTTGGTCATCTCTTCTTTTTTCTATATTACTTTATAAAATAATTTCAATAGTACGTGAGTTTTGATTGGTCTACAAGTGTGTTTTCATAGCGCTATGAAGCACAAAAATGGCCTGAGCAATGTGGTTTGATTGTCTACGAGTTGTAAGAATTTGCGCGCTTTGTATATCGTCATTCTCTTTGTTGAGACTGAAAATAATAATTTAATAAAAGAAATAAAACATGTTTTCCGTGCCCTCATAGCCTGTTGAAAACCTCGGGAAAGTTTATGGGAACTCTCGATCTGTTCTCGGATTCTCCCAAACGTTCGCCTCGGTTTTCACCAGGCTATGAAGGCACGGAAAACACGTTTTATTTCTTAAATGAAACTTGAGAAGTTTCTTCCATCTTGGTTCATGGCCACGTACTGAAGGAGACTGAGAATAGCATTGAATGACGTCATATCATCCTAAATTTATCTGAGAAACAAAAATTAAGACAATGAAGGATGAATATTTAAACAATTCTGTTGAATGTTGTCAATTTCTAAGTTGTAAAGCTATCAGGCATGCTTTCTGTTACAAGTTACACCGTTCTAATTTGGCATTGACGTCATTAGCGGTTATTTCCAGTCTCCTTAATGACACGGCAATGAACCAAGATGGAGGAAACTCTCTCGAATTTCAAACTAATATGAAGAAAAATAGTGGACCAAAATCACAAATGCTTTCGCAAAATTGCTTAAAACTATATGATAAAAAAATACAAAAAAAAAAAAAAGGCTAGTTACACTTTAAAGAAAAGCCTTTTTTTCCATTGCAGAATACTGGCTGCAGCCAGGAAGGCTTATCGAGTTGCACTACAGAACTTCAACAACGCTAGAATAACCTGCGGCTGCGTGGCCTTTACGGAAATGATAGGGGTGGACAGCACTTGTCTCAGGGTTGATATTCAATCAGCCAATAGGATTCTAACACATGGCGGGTGGGAAACACTTGTTGAGAAGGATTCTCGAAATGAAAGTGCACCACAAGACGCAATAGGTTTGTTCAATTGTTTTGAGAGGGCCATATGTTAGAAAACACTTTGGGTTGATATGTCACCCTCGTGAAATAAAGTTTATTGTATTGTATTGTATTGTATTGTACTGAGACAAAAAGATTGCTTCCCAAATTAGATAATAATATAATTTAATCAACTATAGGATTAGAATATTTACTGATTATCGCCTTAAAGGCAAATAAGGAGCTTTGCGAAACACAGTGGCTCGAATAAAACGTGTAGAAGAAAAGAGCAGAAATTCATTTCTGAACAGATTTAGTTATTCCGACGAAGGGCTAACGTAGAAAATGTCAGTTTATTGATCCGCTTACGGCAATGATTAAACATTGAACCTTAAAACATGCTCTCTGTGCCTTCATAGCCTGGTAAAAACCGAGGCGAACGTTATTCACCTTCCCGAGAATTCGGCAAAGTTTGTGAGTACCAGCAAATGAGTACCAGCTTTTGCTGAAAGCGATGGATTAGTGACCCGTCCAGGGGGAGTCAAAGACTCTCATCCGCTTAATACTACTACTACTACTTGACACTACAAAAACCTGGCTCGTAAATTAATTAGCTTAAATTACATTTGTGCTGACGAAAGTTTGACCATAATTTAGTAATAAAAATATAAATTCTACACCGTAAAAGAGAGAATACTTACGACGTTTCGGACGTTAGTCCTTCGTCGGAGTAAAGGGGAGAAAAACAAAAAATGTAGAGTTTTTATTGGTAAAGAGCTGAAAAAATAGCCAAGAGAAACAAGGTAGCCATGGAAATTAAAAACAACAAACGATGAGAAAAAAAACATGAAAATGAATAAATTAGAAAAAGTGAAGCGTTCATTCATCCCACTGGGATTAAGTGTACCCAGTCGGTGAATTAGTCGCATCTCTTTGGTTTTGCGGCAATCATTGTCGCCGCTAACCAAAGATAAACCGAAAACAACAATAAGTTTGACCACTTATTCACGCTTAAACAAAAAGCTACAGCTCTAACTGTCAGCTTTTTACACTGCTCGCGGTGATGATCAAACAGTTCTATCTAGGGTAGATATGTCATGATTTCTCAATGACGCAGCTCATTAGCTTTCTTTTAAATACTGTTCAGCAAGTCGCTTTACTATGCAGCATGTTTAACATGCAAAACGAATAATAGATAATGTGGGAATATCATCGCATTTATTCCCCTGCAAAATGTTTGCGTCTGGTAATAGAAAACAGGCTTGAGGTATGTAATGAGTGAAAAAAAAGTACAGACACGCTGTAGTTTTTCGTAAACTAAGTGCATGATTGACTGCTTTAAACATTTTAGCTGAAAACGTTTTCTTTAAAACAGTTAGTTATACTTGGGATTTTCTCATTTGCATAACATTTTGGGAAACAATAGAATCTTCCAGCCTGCTTTGCGCGGTTGGTTTGTATATAAACTATGTAAAGTGTCTCGATCCGCAATATTTGCCAGTTTACGTAAACTGGTTCTACTTTAGTTTTACCGTTTAAGCAATCTTGAGTTCGATTCTTTGATTCGTTTATAGGGAATTCATTTAATTGTTTGCTATTATTAACGCATATTCGTTCAAAAATTTAAAGCAGAACTGAAAAAATCAGAAGGAAATCTGGGATAACAGTTTCACTCTTTGACACGAATCTTGAACAACTTGTGTGTGGAGGAAGCTAGTTTTGGTTGTAGTTCTACTTGTCCGCAGTATCCGTGATTGATTTTTATAGCAGTTTGATTCCAATTCAACAGAGTATGAATTTCTCACGACACGTGACAGAGCTCTTAGACCAACAAATCTCCTGAAGGCTCTGGAAGAGGCTACCAAGAATCTTATCAACAAGGAATGTCTGGATAGGTAAACAGTGTAGTTAGCGTCTAGTTTGTGTTCAAATGAGATACTTAGGTTCTTTATTCCCTATTTACAATTTTTTCAATAACATGTACAAAATCTGACATTAGACATAATAGGAGGTGCAGAAAAAACATTATCAGTTGTATTTTAGATGTTTCTAAATCTTCAGGTTCTTGGTAAAATTATACAAGATACAGGGGGAGGGAATTCAGACGAACCAGAATACAAATAGATGTGGTAAAAGCGCAATGCTTAAAAGCGCAATGCTTGTTACTGAAAATAATTTGACTTTCTGCCTGGCTTAGGAAACTCATTTCTGGATTCCAGAAATACTGGAAACGGTGTTTGTGGGTGGTGCGGGAAATTAACCCTAGATTACGCCCAAGGCCCCCATCCCCCTCCCTCCAAGGTAGCTTGGGCCTTGGCACTAAGGAACTGCATGCCCGGTGCTGTTAGAAATATTTCCACTTCTTTACAAAATGGTTTGAATAACCTGTGATTAAATCTTGTTTTTGCTGCGGTAACTAGTTCTAATAGAAAATGTGTGACACTGTCCTTTGAGCATCTTACCTGACTTTCAATTTATGTCTAGAACGTCCCTGGAGGCAAGACATCACTGGTTGTTGGTTCTCATGTTTTGCCGAGCACACAAGTTGGATCTCTGCGCAGCGTATCTCACTGATTGTGCCAGAGCCAATAAGTGGCTGCCCTTCATTTGCCATGCGCAGACTGAGCAGTTTCCAAAACACCAGGTAATCTTTGCATTTATGCAGTGTACGATCTGTACTGAGCGTGAAACTATATGAGCTATACTTGGCACGTGTTCTCTTGGCAATGTTAGCCATTAGTAAAAATACGATGTTTCCGTTATGGGCTGGACTACATTAAACAAATCAAAGTCGCTAAAACCAGTTAAAATTCTAGTAACGAGGTAGCGACAAACATTCTTCCCAGATTGCTATGCATACTGCAAGCATCGGGTAGGGAACTTGTCACTCCTCGCAAATATTTCAAAATACATCCTTTGGAGAAGTGAATGTTGTTTTCTTTATTGAAGAAGTTCAAAAATACGACTCTCTTTATAATAAATATAGCAAAAGTTATAAAAGCGGAGAAGTGTATTTTAAAAGATGAACTGCCAGACTGGAAATAGTGCGATTGATACGGAAAAAAATTTAAATTTAAGAATTGGATGCAGTGTTAAAAAATCTCTTTTACAAGGATCTCCACTTGGCCTACCTATAATAGAACTCTCTATCTTGAAATCGAGCGACAGCGGCGATTATATGGAAACACTCTATCGCTACCATCGCTCAAAAAATATATTTGTGTCAAAACACTTTTTTCGACGACAACGGCGATGGTGCCGACGGGAGCGATTTTATAGAAACCGGGCTTTAGTTCCAGGTTCGAACAACTGTTTCTGTTTTGTTGCGCTAACTCAATCAGTCCTAACATTCTTTTGAAAACTTACAAGTTAAAAATTCTATGACTCAAAGGAGAGGCAGACAAAAAGTAGTTTTGTTAATCTTGTGCTATTAGTTTGTGTTCTGCTCAATTTCCACCTGTTTTTGTCCTCAATATCTTCTATTCACACACAACATACAAATTTCTCAATATTTTCATTTGCTCGTACGAGGAGCTTTTATACCGCCGTTTGCACGAGCGGAAAAACAGGCCTTGTTTTTGTGATGGTTTTCATAGAAAATAGGTACGCGACGCTTACATGTGGTAAGCCATGGAGGCTGGGCTATTTTTTCGACTACTGTCACGTGATTGAATACTGGCCTCTGAGTGGTTGGTCAAACGCGACATCCGATTTTTCGGTAACAATGCTGGTAAGCCGTTGGCTTACCACAAAAAACGACTATCAAGAATGATAAATTAAAACTTTATACAAATATTAAACTTTCAAAATTGAAAAAACATACAACATGAAACCTTCAAAACGAAGCTTTAAATATTCTAAAAATACTCCTTTGGTGACACCACATTCAACTCTTTCTTTTTTAAAATATCCGGTCAATTTCCGTTATAACAGCGAAATGACGTCATTCACTTGCCTTGATATTTCATTTGCTTTACGCAAAAACTGTGCTTTTCATTTCAGGTTCTTGAGGTCGTGGAGCATCATTTCACCAACAGCCATCTGCGGGAACACCTTCATCTGGCTTTGAAGAATGTGCAAACCGTACAGATAAAGAATGAAGCTGATGACAGTGAGAAGCGACGTAGAAAAAAGAAGAGTAGCAAAAGAACCGAACAGGTGGGAATCCATTTTGATGATAATAACAACAAATACAGTTACATTAACAATAACAATAATATTAAGGCCTTGAACTCTCAAATTTTAGGTGCACGGTCATTTAGGCCTTGAAATTTCTGTCAAAAATAGGACAGCAAAGCCATAGCAAGTTTTGTTTTCAAGAGCACAAGGCAAAACCCTAGATAGTTAGTATTTGTCGTGTGAAGTGTGTGTATTGTACATGTGTATTTTAGAGAATACAAGATGGGGAGTATTGGTACATAAACTACATAACAGTAACTTAAACCAGGTGGCACCAGAATTTGTTTCTGTTCTTTATCTGACTGTTAGCTCAGGCGATAATAATAGAAAAGTACCATGCAGGCGCGGCAGCTCCAAACGGAAAAGAGGCAGGCCATTCGTGGCCGTAAATCGCGCACAATTCTAAGGGCATTACGGCAAACGCCAAGGGCTTCCACGGCAAATGCCGCGTGGCCGTCGTAGATTTCATGCCTTGAATTTTAACACTAATAACATTAATATTAATATGAAACTTTATATTGATAACAATGTTTCTGTACAATCTCCACAACAAAAACCATAATATAACTGATTTTTTTATATTAAAAATAATAATTCAGCTAATAGTAATTATGATAATACTAATAACGTATTTATTTTTTTAAATAATTATTAGAACTTTTTAAAGCTCATTAACACTAAAACTCTAAAGCCATTTTCGTTAACTTATGTTATTACATAGATATGAGTGTTTTATCGAAAAATAGACAACTCGTATATTCCATACGAAACTAAATCCGGGATACGAGTGAGATATTTTCCATATCCTCACTAGTGAAAATATTGCTGACGTCATTCCTTTGTTTTTCTTTTGTTTTTCGTGTAGATTTTTTATTTATTTATTTATTTACAACTCTTTTTTTTCAACGTTAACAGCTGTCTGGAGTATTTTAAAATCAATTCGATTGGTTCGCCTACTCACAGAACATTAGATCATGTACATTAATTTGACCAAATATGGAAAACATCCGCTAAACTCAGTACCGGAGCAGTATTTACAAATTTACTTGAGGCGAAAACTTTCAAAGCATTCGAAAGTTTTGTGAGTTTTCCAGATCTGGAATAGGATTTCTTTCCAAACACTATCCGTGCCACAAAATAGAATAAAAGTGTTTTATGTTCAAAATAGTAAAAGTTATTTTTCTTTTAAAAAGTCTCAAATATTATTTGACTCATATATCTCTCTGTTCGTGGAACAATTATTAGTTATGATCGAATCGTACTCCAGTAATAATAGTGATGACGTTATAAATGACCCTGGTGCTTACGTTTGCGATTCAAGAAAACATTCAGAATTTCAACGGAATTTGAGCTTTGAGCTCAAAGTAAACCATCTTATTATTCCTTTAAAATTAATCGAAAAAAAAATTTATTGCATCAGTAAATACAGGCACATTTTGTATAACTACATACTTTGCTTTCTATATATGTAATTATATTTGAATGAGTACGTATATACGTGGATATACATACATAATTATTCATTTATTTATACTTATTATTATATTTATTTATATGCATACAAATATTTGCAAATGAGTGAAATTCTCTTTTGAGATTTTGAGGTTTTTTTCATGTCTATAGATCTATTTTATTGTGTCTACATTAAAAGGTAGCCTAAAAATTATAAGCCTAACGGTTTCTTTTTGCCTTGCCTTGCCCTAGGTTTAGCAACCTTATTTATTATAAATAAATTACTAATAATTATAATATATATTAATTGTTGTAAAGATTGTATATATGTATAGTTGGGTTTTTTTCTAATTTTGTATGATATATTACCTAGTGGTTAGTGAAAAATAAATTGAATTGAATTGAATTGAACATATATAGTAAGCTGTTAATCGAGCTTAAATGTCAAACATCTGTTGTGTGTTAGGTCTTAACTCCAACAAGGGATGTTCGTGCTCAGTTCATTTCCCGTGTCTTGCGCCAACCTGCCAGTTCATTGGAAGTAGGAAGCTCCTATGGAACACCCATCCCTTCGGCACAAAGTAGCAGCGCAGAAGATGAGGAGACCAGTAGGTTGAGATCAAAACGAGGCAGCGACAAAGACTCCAGCAGCGCAGCTGAAGGGAAATCAACAGAGTCCGCAGAAAGGTTATTAGCTGCAGCTGAAACCTCAAGAGACGACAGTCAAGGTATTCAATTTAAATCTGATATTCATTTCTATGGCTGCCAAGATGTATTGCGATATTTTGTTTGACATTTTAGCTTCTTTGTGTACTTTTTTTATGTTTTGAATGGTTTAAGGGACCATAGGTTTTCAATTTCTAAGTCTTAATCCTTTACAAGTCTTAATAACAATTCCTTGTGCTCACTGTCATTGGTGCTATATAGGTGAAACAGGCCATTGTCTGGAAACCCGTAAAAAGGAACATATTAGAAATGTGAGGACATTTGCAAGTGGATCCAATGTTGCAAAACATGCTTGGTCGTTGAACCATAATATCGATTTTAACAGTTCTAAAGTTATTGACAAAGGCTCTTTTTGCATAAAAGAGAAAAACTAAAGAATCCTGGCATAACTTTGCTGCCAAAAATGCTGATAACAATTCTAGGCCCCTTCCTAAATTTAATAACGTCTTAATAACGTGTCCATCGTCAAGGGTTTGAGCCAGCAGGTATCTTGGTTAAAAAGGGGGTAAAACAAACGTGGATCGAAATATTGAGGGCATTTATTAATTTTATTAAGCGTTTGCCTACTTGTTGAAGCGTTCCAATAGTTAATTGTAAATTATTCTTCTAACAAATATAGTATTTTAGTCTAGTTTATGTTGTTGTTTTTTTGTATTTTGCATTGTATGACAAATGTTTTACAACATTTTTTATGTCTAGAGAAACCTCTTGTCCCGGATGATCTTCCCGACGACCTTTGCGATGTGTTGTTTGCCTGCCAGGCTGCTAAGGTTCCCTGGAGATCGTTTCTTGCGCATGCCCTTGCGCTACGCCGCCCTCTGCTGGCTGTCATTGCAGCTTGCTACGAGGTATTTCCTATTCTTTGATATGAAATTGTTTCTAGCTTCAAATGCGAGTGTCTTTACTAACGAGCTCCTCATTTTGTTTCTTGTCTCATGGCTTATTTGGATCCGTCTATTATTTTATCTTAACACACTGGACTTATTCGATTAACTGCCTGGGCGCTAACCCAATACACCATTTTACTAATGCAAATTTTTGTTCTCCCCAGTCCTTTGCAAATCTGGTGAATTAATAAGACAAAATGTGACCGAGCAACGCTATTTTGCCCCCAGAGAGGCCTGAAACTGCCAAAAATTTTGTATTAGTAAATTGGCGTATTCTTGGACCTGAAGAGTGAGAGCTCAACTTTGGAAACTTATGAAAATTTTTACCATTTTCAGCAAGTGAAGTATGTTTATTTTGCAATTGAGAGCTTACGACGAGAATGAGGTTTATGTAGAAGTTAGAGGAACAGGCTTGAGAATGTCCCAGGGGCTTTCAAAGCGCGAACGCCTAGCAGAGTTCTTGTCGTGAGGTTTGAGCAAGAGGTATTGCGGCTGATGCCTGCAAGGACATTGGATTCAAACTATAAAGAGAAGAAGTACTTTTCAACTTACATATTCCCTTGCATAATAAGTACGATATATTAATGAAAACTGTCTGCATTTGAAAACATGAAACTTGAAAAAGTTTTTCGAACAAAATATGATGAAGTTTTTTGGAATAAAGATGCATAACGTAAATTTTTTTATTTCACAATCATTTTACATTTAAAAGTACAAATCTAAATTACAAAAGAATAGATTCGTTACAATTGTCTAATGTTTTTTTTTGTAATTTGTTTATTTTTGAATGCCTAGTGGCTAAATTGACTGAGTGTTTTCGTGTTACCACTAGTCATTTTATGTTGCGTATGTAGAGAGCTAGAGATAAAATGTGTAATGATAATAAAAAATGTGTTATACAGAAAGTATAATACAAGCACATATTAATAACTTAAAATAGATATATATTAATAATTAATTGATTGTATTATAATTAAAATATAATGCTCTTTCTAAGAAGACGTCGCGATTCCGAAAATCTGAGAACAGCTTGGTGGAAATCAATAGTACTTAACTTCTCGGTATCATATTTAAAAATAGAAAAATAAATAAATTCATTTATTTAAATAGCTCGTTTATTCATATAAATGTTTACTGAAATGCGCTTTACAAATAAGTAGAGAGTTGAAAAAATTGAGAAACTTAGATCGTCCGGTAAAGCGGCTCACAAATATTTTTATTTATTAATAATGCTCTCAGTAGAAGAGACAGACCACACAACATCGGGATCACTATCCTACTCTTTGCGATAGGTGTGTGTGAGTTATTTTAAGTCCCCCAATAGTGGGCAGTGATACTGGGCATACGGTTTAACATCCTTATCCGAGAAGACGCGAAAGTCTTACCATTTGCAGAAGTAAGAGCAAAGGCAGCACCTTCTCCTCAATTATTTTAAGACCCTGAGTGTTGGTCCAGCCGGGAATCGAACCCAAGCCTCCCGCACGATAGACTGGCACCTTACCAACTAGGCTAACAAAATTTAAGATAGCAGTTTGTGAAGCTTTCTGTACAGGAATAGGTATTGGTATTTACCCCAGGTTACCATGGCAATTTGTAATCAAAATCTTGAAATAAAATTATTATAAATTGGAAGACAAGCTACTCAAAGTCTAACTGATACAACACAGTGGCATCTGAAAGCTGTAATAAACAGAACATGATATTTTCACTGGATATTTGGAATATATTATAAAATAGTGTAATGCCCAAATGAATATTTTCTCCAGAATATTTGTGAGTCTGAAAGAAACTTAAGAAGCTTGAGGTGTCTTTTGCCCTGAATGGGCATCCGCCATTTCTCTATAACTTGGGGAAAACACAGAAACAGAACTAGTGAATTTTGAATTATGAATGACAGTTTTATGTAATAGAGTTGCTGGCCTAGCAACCAACACCAAATCTGGACAACTGAGTAGCTGCATACATGTATTGTATATATGTTGTAGTTCAGGTTTAATATGATTTTGAAATGGTTCAGTCTTTCTTAAACCTTTACAATTTGTCTTGCACTGGTACAAGATGTCTTAAAATGGTACAATCTGACATTCTAAAAGGGATTTTATTTTGGAGAGTCATAAATAAAACAGGGGCTTGGTTTTTTAGGGAGGTATTAAAAGAACAGAATATTTTACATCTTCATGATCACCTTCTCACTCACGCACCCACCACTACTTTCTATACTTACCTCTCCTTTTTTTTCTTCTATTTTTTCTACTATTTTTTTTCTCCCTTTATTTTCTTCTTGTTCTTACCATCTTAAACACTTTTTTTTTTCTTTTTTGTTAATTTGGAACACACCAGGATTTGAACTACTGACTTTTGGATTCGTTTGGATCTGTAGTCCTACTTCATCTCCACTTGACCATGCAAGCAACCGTTGCTAGCATACCAATTTTTCTAGGTATCACTAGTTATTGGTCTGAGATGGATATCAGAAGAATAAACTTGTTTGAAAAAAAGAAACTGGCTTGTACCAGTTCAAGACAACTTGTACCAGTGCAAGAAACATTGCACTGGATCAAAATAAATTAAACCAGTTAAAAATCATATTGAACCTGAACTACAACATAATTATATGCCAGTACTCGCACCTGGTAGCCGCCAAACAAAGTTGAACCTACAAGCAGTGGCGTAGCCTGCATTTTTACGAGAGGGGGTTAGATATCACCAAAAGCTGTTTGGTCAGTGATAAGTATCCCAGTGAGGTTGCTCTAAACATTGACACAGTGAAGGATCATTGAGGTATGATTGAGGAAGGGGGGGTGGGAGGTTCAGAACCCTTGGAACCTCCTGGTTATGCCCCTGACAAGGGTCCTGCAGTCATTTTTTCACAAATTTTTGGTATGGTAATAGGTGAGCAAATTGAGTGTTCAATTGTTGTGGGATTATGTTTACTTTAGTTGATAATCTCCCTTGTTTTTAACCATCCATTTTGCATCACAAGGAATGTGCCAAAAAATAAAGCAGTTGGTAATTTTGAGTTTTATTTTAGTAATATATACTTGGAATTATTAGTCTATTACATGTGTGATACCAACTTTAAACAGGTCTGTTGCCTTAACTGAGTTTTTAAACCAACATTGTAGTGGATATAATGAATGCAAATTAGTTTTGCTTTGACTGGGTTTAGCATGTGATGTCAGTGGATGAGGTTATTATCAATAAGCAATTCAAATTCAAGCAATCTGCAAAATCAAAGAAATCATAATTTTCTATTTTTTTTTTCAATTAGATCAATTTCTAAAGGTTTATGCAGCTGACAGTTTTGATATTTACAATATAATATTATTATTAATAACAGTGATTTCAGTATTTTTGCCAGTATAGATGCAGGTTTGCAGGTTTATTTTTGCATTTTCCTGTGTAGTCTTGTGGTTTTCAAACCTCCCTTCCACCTTCTTCCTATAATTATTACACACGTCTTACATATGCATCTAGGGCGGGCGTAGTTGACGCATGGTAAGATCTCTACCTTCTAGCCACAAGGTCCCCGGTTCGATCCCCGGCTTTGCTGAGATTCAAATAAAATTATTTGTACGACCTTCTTTGCCGTCTAAGCTAGCTTTCCATCTCTCCTGGGTAGGTAAATGGGTACCAGCATCTTCTGGGAGCTAACCTGCGATGAATTAGTGTCCCGTTCAGGGGGGGTCAAAGACTCTCATCCACTTAACACTACAGAAACTGGAGATAAGCGCCGGCTCCATGGGCCCCTAGGCTCGTAAAGGATTTAGCTAGCTTAGCTGTCTTACATCTAATGCTGGTCCACGAAAGAACTTGATCTCATCTGGGCCACTGTATCCAGGTTCTGGGAATATGACAAATAAAACTACAAAGCAAAATATAGGACACTTTTGTCAATATCAAATTTTAAAACAGTTTTTATTGAAAACTGGATAGACATGGTTTGCACAGTTTGTAAAACTTTTGCCATCTAACCAGTTTGATGCCACCTTCGCAAAGATTTGATACTTGTGTGATTTGTTCACTAATCATAACTCAGTTTTCCATCCTTCCAGGGTAGGTAAATGAGTACCAGCATCTGCTGGAAGCTAATCTGTGATGGAATAGTGTCCCATCCGGGGGGAGTCAAAGACTCTCATCCACTTAACACAACAGAAACCTGAGATAAGCTCTAGCTCTATGGACCACTTGGCTCATGAAGGATTGTTAGTTAGCTAGCTTTATTGAAAGAATCATTATGTTAATGGTAAAACAAAGAATAAATTATAGTTGACTTCTTTATTAGCACTGATAGGATAGTAAAACAGCAGACATTTTGAGATTGCTTGGTCAGGGCAACTGATGACGGGTTAACACTAGAAACATTAATTTAAGTGATATTCTCAAAACTGAACAGTCTTAGATTGATTATATAAAACAATAAAACTTTAAATAAGTGAATGTTGGGCACCAAGAAAAGAAGACAGAGCAGAGAGAAATGACAAAGCGATTGTGAGATGAATTGGTGGAGTAAAAGTCCAAGATCAGATCAGCACGGACACACAGTCTATATGAAAGACTTTGCATTCCACACCTAGACACCTTCATGTGCCAAAACTGCCTTTGCTGGGCAGGCCACGCACACACAAGCACTTCATAGATCGGCCAATGTCAACTGGTTCAAGTAGAGAGGAGTAAAATGAAAGGAGACCCAGGAAGTTATGGAATAAAACAATCAAGGAAGACCTGCATGCCTGGAATCTCACCATGAATATGGCTGAAGAAAGGGATACATGGCATGAGAAGCTGCTAAATAGCAGCAGACTGTCCAACACCCTAGGGAGAGTCCAACAGGCATTAAATGCACAACAATGATGATGACGATGAAACTAGGATGAATAAAAACTTTATTTACTACTAATGCATATTAGCATTGCAAAGTATATTATAAAAGAAAGAACTAAAATCTATGATAATTATAATACAACTGCCCAAAAAATGAGCAAGCTAAGTTAAACCAGGCAAGCTTTTTTTAAATTGTATCAGTCTGTGCTTATTGGGTAACTACAAGATGTACTATACTTAACACTGAAGACAAGTTTTGGTAAAAAATTTCATTTTCTAGGGAGAAAAACTGAAGTAGAAATACACTGTATGGAGGATAATACATTTAGAAATATTATTAAATCAGGGGCACTGGCCCCCTGAAGTGCAGTAACTAAAGAGCTAATCTGGTCAGGGGGCCAACAGACAACTTAATTTAGACAACTTAATCCCAAGGGCTACCCCTACCTTCCAGTCCAAGATATCTTGTCCCCCCATACTGTCTTAGCCTCATGTGAATGGAATGACTGGATCGATATCATAGAGTAAAATGTAAAGAAACTTGGCTCTCCAAAAGATAACTCAGCCAACCAAGATATCCCTACCCCCCCCGAGATGTCTCAACTGATGTGAACAGGCCCCAAGATATCTGCAGCTTTTCACTTGCTTTCACTAACACATTAGACTTAATCTAAAAACCATCAAAATGAAATGAAATTAATCTTATAATAAAATACTTCACTCTTACCAATGCAAACAACAATAAAAATAACAGCCAGGCGGATATCTTGCCTTCCAAATAACATGAGGTTTGACAGCTTGACAAACAGAAATATGGTTGCAATGATTTCCTTCCACGATGCTAAGAAAATAAATACTTTTATGACTACTTTAAACTCCAATGACGATGCAACACAAAATAATATAGCTTCGTATTGCTTATAGTAATTGAAGTGTTGCAAAGGGACCAAAAATAGCAAACAACTATTTAACAGAACTTTCTTAAAGAGTTTTTGCCTCAACATGCAGCTGCCTTATCTAAAGTGTAAATGGTTAATGAAAAGTTTTAAAAATTACCTTGATTTGGAAAATAAAGAATGAAACATTTCTGTAATGGGAATCTTTTGACTATCAAGAGCTTTTAACCTTTTTAGTCCCAGTTGCATTATTAGATTCTCCCAACTTGAGCTCATGCTTTTCAATGATTAAGTTTGAGATAATATTATTTTTAATTTTCAGTAGTTTGCGGTGTCTGTTCAATTACCATTTTCTCATTACCAAATGTCTTATTTTGCATGAGTTATGTAAGGAGAAGTTGGATGTTGATAACTGACTGGGACTAAAAGGGTTAAGTATATCCTGTCTTCTTTTCTGTGCACACAACAGTGCAGAAACTGAACATTTTGTAACCAGGCAAAACATGCATGCGAATGTGTAATGCCTTAAACATCAAATAAAAAAAACATAAATTATTCAAGGAAAACAGACCAATCAAATGTGCCTTGAAGCAACATAAATTATGTAGTTAAACTATCAGTAAGAGAATGTAATATTCACAAGTTGAGGAATTGGCAGAAATTAGCAGATTGAAGTAATTTTGAATCAATATAACTACAATAATTCTATCATATTCCGCGACCATAGAAAATTTATTTGAATAAATACAAAAATGCGGACACTAAAATATACTGATATGGTCCCAAAAATAAATAATCAAACAGCTGTTAGTGACATCGAAACGTCAGTTTTTAGCGTTTGTATTTTTACTAAAGTGTATTACCAAAGTCGCCTTGATTAAGCTGTTAATTTATATGATAAATGAACAGCTTGAACTTAATTGAGCAGCCAGACTACTGGTAATAGACATGCATATTGGTTGACTGGTAACAGCAACAACCACTGGTCCTACTGACTGTACCTCCTCTAAGCAAATCAAACAAAGAAAATCCAGGGTTTTCAGTAAGTAGGTGGTTAAAGTTCTGAAAAGGATGGCAAGAAGCTGGTATTTCATATTTTATTTGCATGATCTGAGTATTTTAGCTACCAAAGTAGGTGGTATACCTATGTCAAATAGATGGCGAAGAAATTTGTTGGCTGCCACCTCTTATTGAAAACAGATTGAGTGTTGAAACACACATACAAAAAGCCCAGGCCCTGCACAGTCAATCACAAATAGGATTGCTGGGGTTCAAACTGTTTATGTACAACAGTTAAAATTTCTGATTTGCACATTAAAAATACAGCGACATTTATTAGGCAAAAAAAAAGAAATGATTATTCATCCGGAAGAATGAATTTGTTCTATAATTATAAGCTGACATACTTGGTTTCCATTTCCTGTTCTTTATTCCAATCACAAACCCCATAAACATATACAGCTCCACATCTTTCTGTACAAAAAAGTCACACAGAGGATAATGGTTGAAATGGACAGAACTTGATCAGGGTTGTCAAAATGATATAGAGTAACTGGAGTTAACAAAAGGGTAGGGGGATGCCACACAAAACATGTCTTTATATCGCTGCCTCGATCATTCTCATTCTCATGAAAATAAAGCTACAAGCACTTAGAGTAGCCGGCACAATTTTCAGAGTAGCGGATGAAATGCGCCGGTTGCAATTGCCAGCTTATTTTGACAACCTTGCTTGATGCTTAAAAAATATTTATAACAACACAGGAATCCTTCCAAAAATAGATGTTAACTGTAATTACTTTATCCAATATGAGAGATAACCCTTATAATTTAGATTAGAAAATGAAACCCTCACCCTTCCTCCCTAAATGGCTCGATCTTGGGCTTGAGAAATTTCGAATAATTTTTATGATATTCTGGGAACCCATTAGTCATAGCCCAGTCAAAGAAGCAAAACATATATTAAATATAGAAAGAAAGAAAGGAGAAAGGTAAAAATGAGAAAGGTAAGAGTGAGAAACAAAAGTAAAATTGAGAAAGGTAAAAATGAGAATGGGAGCAATGTATACAAGAGTTAAGAAAAATTTGTTTCTCATTTAGTTTTTCCTTTTAAAGTAATTACTTAACAGTAAAATGCTGTGAAAAAGAACCTGGGATCATTTAAGAATCTGC
>JANCMA020419787.1:0-11058 GCA_024336925.2 Zoanthus solanderi
TCTATATTAATAAATTTTGTAAATTCAATCTGCCTAGACTAGCTTTAGCTACATGCAGATTGAATATGTTGTTGTATCTTTTTTGTACAGTGTGAATAAAATTGTAAATTGTAAATTGTATAAAGTATACATCACTTGGATTTTTCAGACGCAATTTTTTCTTCGAATATTGAAAAATTCTCAGCACAAGAAAATTCAATAAAATTTGTTTTTTTGTGCATCAGTTATACATTGTTTATTAAAAAACTTTATGACGAAAAAGATTCGATATCCAAAATTAGTATTTACCAATTAAAGCAACCGATATCCATCGCGAGCTCTGATTGGCTCCTGTAACTCGCGTGATCGCGATATCCAAGAGGCAAGACTGTTAGTTGATTTTAAGGCGGAAGTCAAAATGACAGGAAACGCGCGTGCTAAAAATAGAAAAAAAGTTTGCATTGTATTGTTTTTTGAAAATAAAATGCATTTTTATTCCATTATTTTGGTAAATACTATTAGACGATGATTATTTGCCAGTTGTTAGAGGGTCATTTCTCCATCGGGTATTCGTAGAGATGTTTGTAACATTTTAAAAGCTAAAATATTACTAGTAATAGCTATTGCTAAGTGCCAACGAGCAAAACAAAAGCTCGAGGATGACAGAACTGAGCTGTGCAAGTACTGAGAACTGGCGCTCTAGTTTTACTATTTGAAAGCAAAATAAACTGAAGTATCTCAGCGTGTAAAAACCATTCGAACATAAAGAATTTTCTTGTAACATTTTGTTTTGTTTTTTAAACATTTTCCTCAGTTCTGACACTGAGTTCTGTCAGATAAAATGTCAGATAAAATGTCTTTGATAAAATGAATAAGCCGCTGTTTGTTCACTAAAAATGTTTCGTGCTGTGATTGGCTCACACAAAATCTATTGTTAAGTTACCTTACATCCAGGTCGAGATTATTTCTCCCTGCTTTCTACACGTGCATCGGCTCTATGATGCTGCCGCCACGCCAGGCTCGCGTCTTCGCTCGCCTGGCTTATTGGCAATGAGACACTCGTTGCTAGTAGTGCAAATCAGTTGATTTATTATCGCATATACACATTTGAGACATGTTTTAAGTTGTCCTAGTAACATTAAAACCGAAAAAATGTCACCTTCATCCCGGACAACTTCAGACGGACTATTATCAGGTTACACATAGTATTCCGTCAAGAATGTCTGTATTTTGCTGTAGACTCTAATTTTCTTTTATTTTCCATGACTGTTAGGGTAATGAGAAACTCTAAGCTGCCTTAATTATATAGGTGCGGCGGGATTGACTAAATTTAATGTCATATGCAGTTGCTTTCATAATGGTCCCATATTATCAAACAACTTGTGAAATCGGGAAATCTCTGGAGGTAAATATCCAATCAGTGATAATGGTTCAATCTCGCCCCTGATTTGGTGAACAGACCAATAACATGTGCGTCGAATATGTTTCCTATAGATGCTACTTACAAAGCCATTTTTTGAGGGCCACCTAATCACTTTTTGATTAAATGTTGACAAATATTGTAGTATATGTTGATATAAACACACAATATAGATTCTTTTGCAGCTTATAAAAGTGTGAACGCCTAAAATATGTCTGGAGTGTTCATTGTGTTGTAACCAATTACAGGTGAGATCTTCACACCACAAAAACCACAGACAACGAACGGTTCCCTGTCGGTCACGGAACAAACTATTTTTGTTTTGCTTCAACATTCAGTCATTTCACAAGTAAATAATTGCCCTCATAAATAACTCCTCATTGCATGTAATCCCCCAGATATCAAATAAATAAACGCCTTCACAAAAAAGGCAAAATTATATTTTAGAAGGAATAGCGAAAGTTGGGCCGCACTTTTCGCCCCCGCGAGGGTAGTCCCATATATTGACTATACGGCCAGGTATGTGCCGCTGTTCAGGGTATGGTTTTCAGACCATCCAGTCTAGAACAGGGTGTACAAATTACGGAAATTTTTGTCTAGAACAGGGTATAAAATTTTCCATTATTTACAGACTGTTTAGTACAGGGTGCAACAATTCCTCCCGAATGAAAATTGGTTTGACTGGGTTTTGATCTACGTGAATTTTTTCGTGATTCACAGGCTTGATCTCTGTTTAGAACTCGTTTGCTAATCGTTGCCATTTCTTTATCTTTTTCTTGGAACACGTAAACAGCAAGACTATCTATTGCCCCATTTAGTTGCTTTTCATGTGTATTGACTTAAAAGGATCACGATTTGCTAGTTTAGAACAGGGTATCGAAATCAAGCCATTTCTAGTTTAGAAAAGGGTCAGGTTTGTGAAGGTCCAGCGGAACCCCCCCCCCAAAAAAAAAAATTCTGGTGAGTACCCCCCGGGTTTGCGCCATACATGTTGAATTTCGTCGGTTGTCTTTCCAGTTTGCCGATCTTGCAACCAAGGGACTTCTGGAGGCACACTAGTTCGAATGTTCAATCGTTTGCCCACATACAGTAAATCCAATCGCATTGTTCTACTAAAAAATATTAGCAGGGATTCTGCTATCAGAAATGAAAACATCACGATTTTTTACTTTTACTGCCTTCATGTGAAACGTCCTTACACGGAAGATGGTCGTCGTCGAGTTTGCTTCTAAAATTTTTTTTTCGAAGATCGTACGATGTGATGGATGTGGTCCTCAGCCCTGTTAATGAGGAACAGTGGACCTGCGGTGTTTTAAATTCCTAATAAGACAGCTTGTAGCCTTAAACAAAATGAAAATAACTTGTTCCGTGACCGCTAGAAAACCTTTCGTTGCCAGTGGTCTGAAGATCTCACCTTTGACTGGTTAAAACACAAACATTGCAGACAAATTTGAAGCTTTTATAAGCACAGCTGTAAATAAATCAAAAAAAACAAACACGGAAAGTTACTTGCGCGAATTCAAAGAGAATAAATCTTAACAAGATGAACGAAATTAAATCGCGCGATTTAAAAGCTGCGCGAAAATGAGTATGATCCAATTTTTAATACAAGTAAGATATTCATATGGATATGGCTGAATCCGAACCGGTAAAGATCAATGATTCGTGAGGACGCAAATGCTTTTTGCGGTTTGACCTCCCCGTTCGGATTCGGATTCGTGTGCACGGGGTCTAAAGAAATTACCAAGTGGGATCACCACGTTCTCTTTATTCAAATGTAGTATTTTGCTCGAATTAGGTAGGGAGAATTGAGATGTTGATATATAGACTACCTGGGGTAGCCGCGATAAAAACTCAGTAACAGACAACCCTCGTTTTAACAATATTTTGATTACGGATATTAGTAACTGAAGAATTATGTGGGGAGAATTGAGATGTTGATATACAGTCTGCCTGGGGTAGCCGCGATAAAAACTCAATCACAGACAACCCTTGTTTTAACAATATTTTGATTACCGATATTAGTAACTGAAGAATAATGCAGGGAGAATTGAGATTTTGATATATAGACTGCCTGGAGTAGCTGCGATAAAAACTCAATCACAGACAACCCTTGTTTTAACAATATTTTGGTTACGGATATTAGTAACTGAAGAATTATGTAGGGAGAATTGAGATGTTGATATACAGACTGCCTGGGGTAGCCGCGATAAAAAGCCAATCAATCACAGAAACCGTCGTTTTAACAATATTTAGATTATCGATATTAGTAGCTGTAGTTTTGAGAGAATTTTTTGTAATTTCAAGTTGTCGAAATAAATTGAGCGACGTAATTACTTTGAATAGTTCCGAAAGCCCTCCAGCCGTGTTGCAATCGAATGCTGTTGGCGACAAACTAAAAATAAGTTTGAATGTGCGTGTTTCGCGCTATCTGGGGTTATTGAGCGTGGACGCTTCTCAACTTGTCAGCGGTAAACGAAGATAATGTGTGACTTAGGTTATGGCGAAGCGAGTGAGCGATTGTATTGTTATAGTTGTCATAAGCTTAAGTACGTAGTCAAGAGTGAAAGAGAACATTGAAATTGTGTGCGATGTCTCGCTTCAATGTTGAACCTTTAAAGATCTTGAATTATCTTCAAAGATCTTCCCCATATCTGACGTCATAACCTTACTCCTCTGATTCTCTGTTTCTGAAATATATAAAATTTTAAAAATACTATATTTCGGCTAGCCAAACTGGCCTTCTTCATGTGTGAGAATGCACCTGAAGAAGGCTAGTTTGGCTAGCCGAAATACAGTATTTTTAAAATTTTATATACGTCGTGTGGAAGGTTTGATTTATTAGAGTTTAGTTTTTCTATTATTGTCAACAACAGTTTCGACTCCGACGTAAGTGGTTGACATTATTGTGTGGCTATTCTTTTAAACTCCAAAAAATCTATTTCTGCGCCTAACTTGTTTTAAACTAGTATTTTTCGGAAAATCAGCGCGATACGAGGAAAAAAACTTTTCAACACGGTTTCCACACCTTTAAGGATTTCATTTAAAAAAGGTTGATTTTAGGGTTTAACGTTTATACTGACTGCAATGCAAAAGGGCTTGCGTTGCTGAATTTTGCTTCAGTTCGTGTTGATTTGCGAACAATAAACGGCAAGGGGAAAGACTTGTAATGTTGCGTTGCCGCAAATGATCAAGAAGCGAATTTCAGCAACATAAGCCTTGCTTATTTATTACCGTTTTTAGCTTATTCGCGGAAGCAATGAATGAGTAACGTGAGGGTGAAATGTCGAGGGAAGTAGTTATACTAGTAGACCGAAATTTGTGGACGGAAATTGTGGACCGTAGACGGAAGTGAAAGTGTCCTGTGAACGTGGCTCCATAGTAGAACTTTTAACTTTCGTGTCAGCAGGGATCTAGTTCGAGGCCAGTACTGACCTTTTTTTCATTTTAGTCTTTTTTTTCACTTAAAATTGCCTATAATGCCTTTTTCTTACTTTGTAATACAATTTAGTTTTAAAACATTTGGAAAAAAAAAAGATTTAATCATTAGACTGTTTAATATTATTGTCCATTACATGAGTGAATGAGCTGGCTCTAAGAGCCCTTTGATTCGTTCGTGAATGATCAAGAAGCGAAATTCAGCAAAACAAACCTTTTGCATAGCAGAATAAAGAAGTAAACGGTAAAAAGAAATGCCGACACTGATGGGCTTCCATAAAGTACAGTTTCAAACGAAGCAGTTGTTGTTCCATGTTGTTTAACATCATCGCCGTAGGGAAAGCACAAGGCTGATGTTTCGAGTGTTAACCCTTTGTCAGAGCAATTTAAATGTAGAGAATATGAAGGTTTTATTTGAGGAAATAAAAATCTGATGAATGCTGTTGCTGCAAGTTTTGAAGCTAGGCATGATGGGCGGGTACATTTAACATCAAAAAATTTCAGACGAATTTAATTTCGGACAAAAATTTGACCGACTATTAATCCATCCCAAAATTTTTAGCTTCCAAAAATTTCTTTAGTGGGATACAGACCATGTACGTTAACAGTTTGTATATATTTTCTTACAGTTTGATGTTACACGAAAACTGTTAAAAGTTTGTCCTTGATATTTCAACCGATTCAGTCTTCATCTTCTTCATCATCAATAATTACGACGGTCTCATCATTTTAATCCTCATCACTGCTGGTATTCTGATCCTCTGGGCCTACGGAAATATCTTCTTCAGCGTGCAGTGAAGCCTCTTCGATAGCGCACTTTGTTTCAAAGTTTTAGTAAGCTAAAATGTGATGATTGTATAATTTGGATGCAGTTTATATTGATGTGAAAACAGCGGCCAGCACTTTTTTTAAAATTCATTACCACCCATCCCATCTTACACAAGCAGATTAAAAAGAATTGTTTGGATTTAACCAGTCCACTTGGCGAAAACGAACTGAATGGACCTATACTAGATGAAAATGAACTGATTTTTTTTTATTATTTTATCTGAATGTATTTTTTTTTTACCTTGAGACAAACGATAGCATACTGGAAAATGTTTGAAAATGGCGTCGGAACAGGTTTATAATAATTATTTTGCTGCAAAAAGTGTCCGAAATTTGTCCGAAATTCACAACAAAGTGTCCAAAATTAATTTGTCCGAAAATAAATTGTCCGAAATATTTTTGTCCGAAATTTTTTGATGATAATTTAAGTGAAGCACATGGTTTAATCAACTCCAGGAATAGAAACGCTGGATCATCGAAGCAGGGAAACCACAAAATTAACGTTTCGAGTGTTAACCTTTCAACAGAGCAATTTAAATGTAGAGAAAATGAAGGTTTTATAACTATAAGAGGAAATTAATGAATGCCCTTGCTGCATGTTTTGAAGCTAGGCACGATCTGCGAGTGAAGCATATGGTTTAATCAACTCTTGGTTGAAAAATTTAATTGGTCATGTCTTTAGGGAAAACACAAAGCTGACGTTTCGAGAGTTAGTCCTTCGTCAGAGAAATTTAAATGTATAGAAAATAAATGTTTTTATAAAATGAAGTTTGATGTAACCAATTACAAATACGTAGCCGGGACCATTTGCGCCAAACTGCAAAATCTTTATAAGTATCAATTTTTTCCTAGGTCTTTTTTCTTTCGGGAATATGCTGAATGAATAATCTATTCTTCTTCTTCCACGTTTATATCAAGTCTTTTATATCTTTTCTGACTTTAATAGAGGTGGTCAACTTCGTAACGTAGTTACATTTGTTTAGATTTTAAATTCTAATATTTTACTATACTAACATTCAGTTATGAATTTAAAGAATTTTCTTGCGTTAAATTTCTTTGTTAAAAACGATTACAATTCCTCATACTCTACCTACCTACCAACCTACCTACATACCTATCTATCTATATATAAATAAATGCAACCTTTGAACGCAATTCTGTGAGATTTATTCAATTAATAAACTTAAACGTTGGGACTAAAACAAGATCAACGTTTCTTGCTCACTTGCACCTAGCCTCAATTTCAAGCGCAGCTTTCACCTCCAAAAAAATAACAATGCTCTGCCAAAACTAACGTAGTTCTCACAAAGCTTGTATTTTTATTATTTTTGACAAAGAAAAACTAAACAGTATATATGCAGCGGTTAATATATCGCCATTCAATTTCCCGAGATGTACACCTGCGTCAGCATTTCGTGTTCTCGTGAGAAACATTTGAAAAATTGTAAAATATCTTACAAACTAACTAAGCCATATTACGCGAGGGCCCAGCCCTCTTTCTCAAACGTTAGGTAATTTGTCTAGAGGTGTCGCAAATTTAAAGTCTTGAGGAAAGAGTTGATCTGCTTTGGTATATATCAACCTGTACGATTGCCGAATCGTTACATCCGCTACGCCAGCGATGTCGCCAATTTCTAAACAACAAAACGGAAAAAAAATGTATTTTTGGGAAGCGCTTAAAATTTATCAAGACACACTTGGGTAATGCGAACTGGACACACTTAGGTAATATGAACTGAAGACACATTTAGGTAATACCAACTTAAGACACATTTAGGTAATAACAACTTAATACACATACGTAATAAGAACTGAAGACACATTTAGGTAATACCAACTGAAGACACATTTAGGTAATACCAACTGAAGACACATTTAGGTAATACCAACTGAAGACACATTTAGGTAATAACAACTTAAGACATATACGTAATACGAACTGAAGACATATTTAGGTAATACCAACTGAAGACACATTTAGGTAATACCAACTGAAGACACATTTAGGTAATACCAACTCAAGACACATACGTAATACGAATTGAAGACACATTTAGGTAATACCAACTGAGGACACATTTAGGTAATACCAACTGAAGACACATTAGGTAATAACAACTTAAGACACATACGTAATACGAACTTAAGACATATTTAGGTAATACCAACTGAAGACACATTTAGGTAATACCAACTGAAGATGCACCTCTGTCTATCGTTCTAGATAATCATCTTGCTTATCTTTCCCTACAGTACATCCATCAGAATTCCACTCTCATCTATTTTCAAAACGTCCTCCTTTTCTTTCCTTACTGTCCATAAGTAAAAATCCCTCCCCCTATTTTTCCTTTAAACCGTTTTTCATCTCCTTATTACAGTTCATCAATTAGAATCTGAAAAACCATCTTCCTTATATTCAATATGGTCTGTCAGTTAAAATCTCCCCCTCAATTCGTCCTTAGAACAGTTTTTCTTCTCATCTAAAACAATCTAACAGTTAAATCGCTCCCTTTCATCTGCCCTTCCAACCATACTTCTTCTCTTCTAAAATAGTCTATCAGCTAGAATCTCCCTCTCCATCTGTCCTTCCGTATTTTCTCTCTCTCTCTCTCTCTCTCTCTCTCTCTCTCTCTCTCTCTCCTTACAGCCTATCAGTCAGAGTTTCCTCCTAGATCTGTCTTTCCAACCGCCTATTTATCTTCCCTTGCAGTGTTGGAACATTTCGCTAATTCATTAATAACAATACCTTTTTGGGATCGCTTTTCTTCTGAAGCTTGCGATGCCATATAGATTGCCGCAGCTGCAACTGAGATTGGACTTCGACTGAAGGGATAAAACAGACTTTTGTAAGTAAAACAAGAAGATTGTAAAAGAAAGTGAAGTGCTGCGAGCTGAAGCGAATGTGTTACAATATATTATGAGACACTGAGACAAAAGCTAAGGGATCTGAAATAAGGCACAGACCATTGTACTTTCTGCTTTAATGTTCAAAACTTATAATTGTAATTTGTATGCCTTGAACTGTATCGCCTAGTGGCCGAAAAACTTTTGTGGAGTCATTGATTATTGTGCTGAAATTTGATCCAAAAAAAACTTAATTAAACAGATTATGAATTGCTTGAGTACAAATATGATTTCTAACAATTCAAAGCTATTTTGGACTTATTTAAAGATTCCGTGTTTCCCCATACAGTTTACTGTAAAATTTCGTGAAAATTTCAAAATTAGATTTCATAATTGTTCAAACATCTCTTGAATTGCTCAGATATAAATATATAATTACTAGCAATTCTAAGCTAATTTGCGCTAGTTGAAAGTCCGTATTGTTTAATACATTTTACAGCTAATATTTTTTATGAAAATTTCATGAATCGCTCGACGATCACGTGCGCCGTGTACATACGATGATAAATAACGCTGATCGTACTGACTGCTTGCTCCGGAAATGCTTACAGAATGACAGACACAAGAGATACAAAATCGAGACTTTTCGTGGCATAAAACACACAGGGTTTCCAAGAGAGTTCTCTCCTTTACTCCCTTACAGTCCGTTAGTCAGAATTACCCCACTCGTTCTTATCACAATTTAATTCCCAATTACTCAGTAAACATTCACTTAATGGTCATCGGCAAATATTTAAAAAACGTGTCAGCTTTTTCTATTTTTTTAACTTAGGAAAAAAACAGGTTTTCCGTGCCTTCATAGCCTGGTGAAAATCGAGGTAAACGTTTGGGAGAATTTGAGAGCAGATTAGTGAAAAGCCGAGACGCAACTGAGGGTTTTCACCGAGGTTTTCACCAGGCTATGAAGGCAAGAAGAACATCATTTATTTCTTTTATAAAATTATTACTATCTCAATTAACAATAAGCATTTAAAGACCATATACGAAGCTTCTATGTATAGTTTTATTTCTTTCACGAAACTGTAAAATCAGCTTGGAGACAGCCAATCATGCTTGCTGACCAATCAAAATGCACGTGCTATCCAAATTAATTTCTAATTTCGAAAAAGTGCTAAAACACAGTTTATAACCCGGGTACGAGGTCCAGTTCCACATCTTTTTGAGTTTTATTTCTTCCATGAAACAGTAAATTCTCACAACTTGGAGACAGCCAGTCATATCGTTCACATCAATTTTGTGCTCATGGCGAAATAAAAACACACTTGTTGACCAGTCAAAACGCACGTGCTATCTAAATTACTTTTTAATAATTATTTTGAATAAAGGCTAAAAGACAACTTAATACCCGGGAACGAGGTCCAGTTCCACAGTTTTTCGAGTTTTATTTCTTCCATGAAACTATAAAATCTCACAACTTGGAGACAGCCAGTCATATCGTTCACATTATTTTTGTGCTCATGGTGCTATGAAAACACACTTGTTGACCAACCAAAACGCACGTGCTATCTATATTATCTAATTTTGAACAAAGGCAAAAAGACAATTTATTACCCGGGTACGAGGTCCAGTTCCACAGCTTTTCGAGCAATGTGTGTTGCTGCTTTTTGAACATGTGATGGTAGACTTAAATTGGAACAAAACCGGGACTGAAAAAAAATACCAAAAAAAGCATTACCCAAAGCTAATAACAAACTTCCTTTTGGAATAAAAATAAAAAAACTTATCTAATTTAAGGTTTGGTAAGAATAATTTTGGCAAAACGGGAAGCATTTATGTTCTTTTAAATGGCCATATCGGTTATCCAACATTCTTTGCATTTACTTCAATTTTGTGCTGTTGAAAATTGCAGGTTTTTGGTAAGTTATTTATCACACATCCAAAATCCAGTTCAATTGGAAGTCAGCGAGAATGTTGGTTGTTCTAAATAATATCTGGTTAATGTTTTTTTATTAAGTTCGCCCCACAACACTTTACTTTTGTTTTTGAGGTAAACCAAAACAAAAAAAAAAAGCGCAAAGGATGCCGGATAACAAATCTGACCGCTGGAATTAGTCTGTTTTCATATTGAAGAAAAAGAACACATGTTTTCAAAATTTTATTTTTAATTTTGAGCGAAACCAAAATATAAACAAAGCGCAAAGGATACTGGATATCCGATCTGACCGCTTAAATTAGTCTGTTTTCATAGTGAAGAAAAAGAACACATGTTTTCAAATTATCAAAAACTTTTCAATGAACGAACACCTGAGTTAAAAATGGTTTTGCATGAGATATAGTTTTGGAAACATTTATCAAAGATAATGTTTATTATACAAATATGAATGTTTATATAAGAAAAATCATGATATACAACTTCTCAAACTTCATTAATAATTCATAAAGTTAAAAAAAAAACCATAACCGCGACTATGATTTGAAAATGTGATCTTAATTAGCATATATTTTTACGATTTTATTTCTTCGTTTACTCCTTAGTTTTAGTTTCGATT
>JANCMA020419893.1:0-11058 GCA_024336925.2 Zoanthus solanderi
AGCCTTTACTCGTGGTACGCGTGGGACCGGGGACAAATCCCAAATATGGCAGTTACTGGACCGAATCGCTAATCGCGTCATGAAGAAAAAAGAAAAAGAAATCGAACCCAAATGTTGACTCGTGGTACCACGAGTAATTATTCAACTGATTCGTCAAAAGTAAACCTTGAACTTGAGGTTGCCATGTTGTTTTGTGAATGGGATTGTTTGCCACGATGTCACTAGTGAAAAACTAGCATTTTCGATTTTGATTGGACGAACGCTATTTTTTTTACAAGTAAAAAGTATCCTTCGCGTCAATGCCCAATGAGTTTTACATATCGACAATACGCTTACAGCTTTTTCATGCGAAAATCTCTTTATGTATGAAATAAACTAGATTTTAACGAACGATAATGCCTGTTTTCACTTGCAACGAAAGCACATGCGCAAGCACAAACGCAAATATAAGGTATATAACTGTGCCAAGTGAAAACGAATGTCGACAAGCATAAGCATCAAAGCACAAGCATCAAATCATAAAATGTTTACTAGTTACAAGGCTTCGTCGAATTGACTCGGTTTGAATCAAAATTTCTTAATTCTTTGTCACACAAGATTCTATAGTTGTATTCAAGTGCCATTTTGTTGAATAACACAGACAAGGGGGAAACTGGAGCGAGTGCTATAAATAACCAGACACAGGCAAATGTCGTAGGTTTCTTTGTACTTGTGTGGTAGTTGTTTTAACTAAGAAAACGCGAACGCAAGCAGGAGCATAAGTACAAGAAAAAGGAAAAATTTTGATCCTTGTCCTTGCGCTTGTATTTATGCTTGTACCGAGGCCGTTTTCACGGTGAAATAAGAGCTGTTGTGCTAGCGTTTGTGCTTGCGTCGCTAGTGAAAATTAGGCTTAAAGAATTTAAACGTGGCCCAAATGTTTATTCAATCCATGTTTCTATATAAATAACACATGACTGTCGCTAAATCATTTATATAAAAACTGTATCACCACCAGCTTAAGAAAGTGTCTTCTACCTAAAATAAGATACATCCAACAAACTTCTGTGACGTTTGCCAATGATTTCACGCTGTACCAGCTTTTCAAAAGATGGTGATTTGAAATTAAAATGTCAATTCCAGAGCAAACTCAAAGTTTATAACTCAATTAAATGAAGAAAATTAGCTTTCTAAAATAACCCCGCTTGTATATATATCACTGCATTATAACTTAGAGGCTGCTATATAAACAAACAGAAAAAACAAGTGCTTTTAAATATAATGGGCAATAAGACCACAATGCTGTAATTACAGTATCATTAAAACTAAAATTTTAAGTCGACGTTTCGGCGTCTTCATGACACCATTGTCAAGACAGGACTAAGTGAAATAATTAATGCAATACTATAAAGTTCAAGTCTTTAGACTTGCATATCAAACAATGGTTCAAATGAACTTTATGGTATTGCATTAGTTATTTCACTTGTCTTGTCCTGACAATGGTGTCATGGAGACGCCGAAACGTCGACTTATAATTTTAGCATTTACTACACTTTCCTTAAGCAAAGCTTTACTTATCAAACCATTAAAACTGATTCCAAAACTATTGAGAACTGAGTGTCACCTTAGTGTCCGCTTTATAAGAGCTTGTCAGCAAACTCCGGAGCTCCCACAGAAATGAAATATATGTGGAATGCAACTAAGAAGCTTAAATTGTCAATCATAATCTAGCATAATATGCTAATATAACCAACTAAATTTCTTAAGCGGTAATTAGGATATAATATCTTTAACAACATTACCGATACGTTATGCATATTTTAACTTTCTTTCAAACAAATATTTTGGGTAAAAAAACATCCACTACCCATGGTTTTCAGTATTGTAAATAAAAACAGTTGATCATACTAACACCAGAATCATACCAATTATATACAACACTTCTTTCTTGTTTAAAGCAAGGTTTTATAGTTGTTGTATCCAATCCATTTCCCCAGATATGAGGCCATAGCTGATCCCAAAAGACTGTAGGGTCCAGTCCCCCTGTCTTCTCGCATTTCCAGTCCTTCAGCCTCTGAAGTTTCCAACACTTCAAATTCATCTGAAAAGCTTGAGCGACTAGATGATGAAATAACATTTCGACACTGTAATTGTGTATTTTGGCCTTTGATTTCCTGATCTGAGCTTGCCTGAGATTGCAACGAAACTTTTCCTGCTTGCCGGCTTTTATCCACTTTGTCCTTATTTCTTTTATTTGACTTTTCTGTACCAATCAAATGCAATGATTCTGTTGAACTGTTATAGCCATCCTCAATGTCTGGAAACTCGAGTCCACGCATGAAATCTCGGTCTTCTAAGTCAATACTTTCTGCTCCTTGACTCATTGACGGGAAACTCATACCTTCGACAAACATCAGGGAACTGTTTGAACTAGCAATACTGCCTTCAAACCCTGAACATTCAAAGTATTTTGAGGTTAATTGATGTTTAACAGTTAGTAAAATAGTAATACACTGTTTAAAGTAATAATTGTTGAAAAAAAGTCTTATTCTTCAGTACCTCAAGGATAGTCCAATTCTTCCTGCTAGATACCCACTTAGTTACTGAAACCTCTTTAGTGTACTTAGTATAAAACACTCACATAATTAGAAATATCAATAAAGACCATAACATGACATTCAAGTAGCACACACAGGTATACACCACATACACAAGTATAAATCATATACAGGTATACGCCACATACACAAATATACACCAAATATCTTGTATACATGCTGTACACAATAACAACTGCTATATGTTCATATGTCCCCTAACCAAATATCTTTTGAACCTCAACAATGACATTAGAACAACTTCTGATGCTTTTCCCCATACTTTACTCGAACCATCTTATCACAAAAACTACATCCATTGTCTGCCAATCAGTGTTGATTAATGGTTTCATCATTTACCAAAGAAAACGATATCCCCTTCCGTGAGCTTTGATTGGCTCCTGTAGATCGCGATATCCAAGATTTTTTGGCAGAAGTCAAAATTGTGTCGCAAGTAGAAGATGTTTTGTGCTTTAAAATGAAAAATCCATTTCAGCAAACAGAAAGTGAACAACTAAATTTGGCTTTTCGATTTTTACTGGTAATAACAAAATAGTTTTCTGGGAAATTATTGAAAACCCACAATTACTGCTCTTTAAAAAAAACCCAAAGAATACAAACAAAACTCATAAAATCTAATTATGAGACAGGAAGACTTAATAACGAAGGTTCTACATTGTTTTGTGAGCAGTAGTGGTCAGTGCAGCTGGTAAGATCTCTGCCTTTCAACAAGAAGTTCCCCAGTTTGTTCCCGGCTCTGCCGAGTTTTGAGCATTTGTGTGACCTTCTTTCCCTCCTAAGCTAACTCAATTTTCCATCTTTCTGGGGTATAGGTAAATGAGTACCTGCTTGGAGCTAACCTGCGATGGATTAGTCCAGGGGAGTAAAAGACTGTCATCCGCTTAACACTACAGAAACCGGAAATAAGTGCCGGCTCCATGGGCCACTTGGCTTGAAAAGGGTTTATAGCTAGCTTATTTATCTATATTGCTTTCTTGCTTTGAAAATAAAACAGTATATACCACCACTATTTACCACTACTCGCCTCCCATTCGTGGGCTAGTTTTTAATTCTTTTTTTAATTACTCTCAGGTGTCTTAAGATTAATGAAATGACATGAAAGTATATTAAATTAAATATTGTCTTAAGATTAATACCATTAAATCTGAGAGAATTTTCTTACTCTGCTCGAGCAATTTATTAATTGAAATTAAGGCATTCTTATAATCATAGCTTTGGTTCCCTATGTTCTTATCTTATTTTTCGTTGCAGCTTGCAGTTTTTCAAATAGTTTTTCAAGATAAAAATTTTAGTAAATTGTAATGGAATAAAACAGGTTCACTCTCACACTTATATGATTTGGGGATTTCCTGACAAGCTAGTCCTTCAAATTGACAGATCTATTTGAAATTTGGTATACGGCAAACATCTGGAATGTTTTCATCCATTTAACTTACATTGACTGTCTTGACTGCTCTGACCATCTTGTATATGAATTGATAAGAGACTTTCGTCAGATGATTGCAAACTATCTACCATCCTGGGCTCCGATGAGGAATCATCTGAAACTTGCTGGCTCAATACAGCGTGTTTATCGTCCACTCCTTGACTAAGTATTGCAGGTTCAGTGACAAGTGTTATTTTATCTGTTTTGGAACTTGTGATATCCTCATATGCAACTGTTTCTTCTGGATTCAACTCATTAGTAAAATCATCATCACTGTCCGAAAGTACTTCACCCTTCTTTGCTACAAAATAGAATGATGATAATAATTTACAGGTTCTACTAAGAAATATTCTTGAAACTGAGGATGATTACCAGAAATAATTACCCTATTACCTAAAAATAAATATAGCTTTCGCACCTAACACATAAACACCTATGCAATCTATTTTTAAAAGATACTTTTCCTGAAGCAACATAGATTGTAAAGAATAATAATAACGAACAGCCACAAAACATTCTTTTGTTAACATATAAAGCTACCCGCCTCGATTAGTTATGCTATCTGCGGTGTAGCTCTGCCATATACATTGTAAACTGTTTTTGCTTTCTTAAATAAAATGTTGTTATTATTGTTGTTGTTGTTGTTATGAACAAATGTTTAACATTTAAGAATTTTAGATCAGCCTTAAAAAAAAAAATTACTATTTATTACTTTTCATGTCTTTTAAGTGCCCTATAAATCTATTACAGAGAGAAACATGCGAACTTAACTTTGTCATACTTTTGGGCATTCACTAACCTTTAAATATTTTCGTCCTTTCACGCTTTGTTCTACTGTGTTCCCACTGAGTTGTTATGGGAGCATAAAATGGTCGCACCAGATCTCGGACCTTATAATGAATACCATAATACCTGATACCAGGCCACAAATACAGCACAGAAACTGCAGATTGACGGAATATAAGTACTACATTGTTAGAATACATCAACAGTAATATTGTTGAAAAATGATTCTAAGAATAAGAATATTTAACAAGAGTTAATTTACCTCTTGTGAACGATTTTGTTTACTTTTTTAAAACTAGGTGGACATATACAAATGGGATGACCATACCTCCTGAGTTTATTAATCTTCTAGTCTCCATCGCCATTAATAGAATTACGCTAATTTGGTTTTATTAAACTTAAAACCTAACTGCAAGTTTGCTAATCTTAACTATTCTGACTAAATGAAATGCAAACTTAAGATCAAACAAACATATCTAGAGAAGCGTAACATGGGCTCAATTGCCACAAACAACCCAACATAACATAAACTACATAATAAGAAAATTTCGTCGGTCCTCATCATCATCAACATCACTTTACTCGTCCTTAACACCATCATTACCGTCAATTTATCCCTCCTCATCACCATCATTAACATCATATATTCCTCCTTAACACTATCGTTATCGTCAATTTATCCCTCCTCATCACCATCATCAACATCATATATTCCTCCTTAACACCATCATTACCGTCAATTTATCCCTCCTCGTCACCACCATCAACATCATATATTCCACCTTAACACTATCGTTATCGTCAATTTATCCCTCCTCATCACCAACATCAACATCATATATTCCTCCTTAACATAATCATTACCATCAATTTATCCTTCCTCATCACCATCATCAACATCATATATTCCTGCTTAACACTATCGTTATCGTCAATTTATCCCTCCTCATCACCACCATCAACATATATTCCTCCTTAACACCATCATTACCGTCAATTTATCCCTCCTCATCACCACCATCAACATCATATATTCCTCCTTAACACCATCATTACCGTCAATTTATCCCTCCTCATCATCACCATCAACATCATATATTCCTCCTAACACTATCGTTATCGTCAATTTATCCCTCCTCATCACCACCATCAACATCATATATTCCTCCTTAACACTATCGTTATCGTCAATTTATCTCTCCTCATCACCATTATCAACATCATATATTCCTCCTTAACACCATCATTACCGTCAATTTATCCCTCCTCATCACCAACATCAACATCATATATTCCTCCTTAACACTATCATTACCATCAATTTCTTCCTCCTCATTATTAACATCATCAACATCAGTTTATAAATCCTCCTTAACCACATCATTATCACTATTATCAATTTATTCCTCATCATCACCAACATTAATGTCATTTTGAAGGTCATGTTTTGCTGAAATTTGAATTCTTTTGTTCATATTTTAACTAGATTATATTGGATTATGAATGTTGCATTTTGACAACCTTGAATGCTATGGTTTTGTAAAATATGGTATCTCAGATTGATTTCACTGATGACATCATAGAAATTAATGTCCAAATTGTTGGTCATCTAGAGAATACCAGAATAAACACTTTTTTGACTGTCTTAGAACCTATACCTAACTCCTGAAATAGCTTCAAAATAACCAAGTGTTCACAGCTGGCATGTCATGCATAACACCTTCCCCCTCTCCTGTTTTCCAATTAACATTTAGCTGTGAATCCTATGTTTTACTCCAATACAAGGAGTGGAGCTCAATCGTTAATTGATCAAGTGTTTAAAATCAAAAGTTTTAAGCTATATTTGCTTTCTGAAAAACATGGAGAAATTATGTCATGGATATGTAACCTTGCACGATTAGGTATATAAATTATATCTAACGTTCAAGTTTCATGACAATAGCATCAATAGTTTCGGATTTACAGAGGGGAAGGGGGCTTCTGAACTCCTCAGCCCAGGAACTCCAAAACAGCCCAGACAAAATAAGTTTATCACCATCATCAACATCACTTTATTCCTCCTTAACGCCACCATCATTTTATTTCTTCCTCATTACCAACATTACAACTTTATTCCTCAATGCCATCACATATTATCTCTTTATTACTCCTCTTCACTAGCATCACCATCATGTCATTACTTTAGTCCGCAATACTATCATCTTACCTATAAAATATGTCAGAGCAGCCCATGGTAAATACTGGTATGCAAATGAAAATGCCACAAATGCAATAAATATGACTCCAAAAAACTGCAAAATGAAATAAACTAACAGTTAATGTGAATAACTTTATTTAATTCAACAATGGAGAAATGGAGAATAATCAGGAACTTCCCTTTTGGGATGTTTGTGTCGGCCAGCAAAATAATGGGCAATTAACAACTAAAGTATATCGTAAACCAATGCACACAGAAAGATATTTATCTTTTGACTCTCATCATCCAATCTTCCATAAAAAGGCTGTTGTTAGATCTTTGATAGACAGAGCTAGAACTGTCCCATCTTCAAGTCAGGAGCGATCAAGAGAAATGAAACATGTCATATCTACCCTGGAAGTCAATGGTTATCCAAAACGCTTTATTATCGAGGTAAGCAAATCAAGTAAATCTTCAGAAGAGATGTCTGCTTCCAAATATGTCAAAGATGAAAGTGGAAACAAATTTTGCATGTTGCCTTATATCCAAGGAACTTCAGAACCCATCAAAAGAATACTCGAACATTTTGGTATCAAAGTTGCATTAAAACCTCACCAGACCATTTGAAATCTGTTCCCAAAGCTGAACGACCCAGTGCCAAAAGCTCAGATTCGTGCACTGATCTATAAAATTCCTTGCTGAGGTTGTGAAAAATGTTATATAGGTGAAACAAAAAGGCAGTTTGCAACAAGGGAGGCTGAACACAAAAAAGCTGTTAAAAAATGTGAAACTAAAAAATTGGCACTGGCAGAACATTGCAAAGAAACAGGCCATCCAATATCCTGGGACTCCGCTGAAATCATATGCACGTGCCCAAAGTGGCATGAAATAAATTAAATGTCTATAAAGAAAAGACAATCAACTGGGAAGATAGCTTACAACTACCGCATGAATATTTAAGTTTAACTTTTATAGACAAGAACAACTGAATTTAAGTACGCTCTTGCATATAACTGTGTTTTATTTAACATTTTATTCACTTCCCCTGAAGAAGGTTGGTGTTTCAACCGAAACGTCGGGAAATTTTAAATGTGTTTTTGAAATATTTTTAACCAGTGAGAGCAACTTATGTTTTTTAAACTATTTCATCCATGTCTTCACCTGGTTACAAACCAAATTATAATAGAATATTTATTACTTAATGTAATACTCTGATGTATAGATCCATGATATTATTATAACTAACATGTTTTGGCATATCACATGCCTTCATCAAGATCAGTTATAATTAGTTATATCATTTTAATTACATCATTCAAGGATTATAAATTTTTCCTTCCTGTTGGGGTCACTTTGACTCCTTCCCACAAATTTTGGAGTTATTTTAAAATTTGAATGTTATAAGACTGTCAGATACTTTAACTTAATTATATGTTTGAGTTAGAAACTAACAATTTTTAATTCAATTTTTGGCAAGCAGAAAATAAAATGCTGCAGAATTTTTCTAAACTCTGCATTTGAGTGAAAATAACTCTCTGCAAATTTTTTAAAGTAAATTTAATAGTAAACTTACCTGTCCAATAGTTAGGTAACTTCAATACTACATGTTATTCACTTTCATATAAAAAATTAAAAAATATAAACTTACCTTTACAGAGCTATCTGTTTTCAGTTTAATCAACTTTGTAGAATACAAGGCCCCAAAACTCCAAAAAGCAGCAAGTTTCTGACACAGTCCATAAAATGGAACAGTATTATCTGGACTGAAATTTAAATTATGATACTTCATTATCTTTTCTAATTTTTTAGGTTTTATTTAATGGCCATATAACTATGCACATTATTTATTAATGGCAAGCTGAACCCCATATTTTTTATTTGATATGTTAGTGTGCATATATTTGAGATTTCAAAAATGTAGATTTTAGAACAATCTGGGGACACTTATTTGTATTTTGAAAAAATTATTACAAAAAGGGCTAGTAAACCTTCAGTAGGACACTATATTGCTTTTTTGATGCAAGCTCAAAACAGTTGCATCTGACATCACATTATCAAATCAAGAGTTCATGCAAAAGTATGTTTATTGCTGGAAGTAAAATTATCAAGTACAGACATTAATTTAATTTTACAAAGCTATGTCTGTTTGAGGATTTTGAGAAATGTGTTGGAGTTTGAAGTGAAGGGCAAGAGGAAGCGAGGATGACCAAAGAAGATGCAAGTGGAGAAGTAAAGCAAGAGTGTTGGTTTGGAGGAGGATGCGATGAATGGATTGAGATGGAGTGTGGGAGTTGGAGAGATTGCTGTAAGAGTGGGGTAAATCCGGCCACCCCTGTTTAAGGTGATAAACCCGGATCAAAATTGGATTGAATATCTGTTTAAAATTCACCTTCACAAAAAGGTTTTAACAGTTTGTCAAAAGTCAGCACTAACAATCTTATTAGATCACAGGTGTAAGTATGGTATCTCTCTTCGTCAAGGTTGAGCACATTTTGCTAGTTATTTCTAAGAACACAGATTGAGGAATCACTATAAAAACCACATTTCTTAAATCAAAAACAGATGTTGTTTAACATATATCAAAAAACAATTTGGATGTTCAGCTGTCCTTTAATTAACACAGTGATAGAAAAAAAGTACTTTTTAGGGAAACAAAATTACCTTTGAGCAAAAGGGAAAGGCAAAACATGCAATCCCAGCCAGTTGTAAGGGCTTGCAAGATGAATGCATGTAACTTTGTCAAATGACCAAAACAAAGTTACTCAGATTTATAAATTTCTAATTAAAATAACTTAGACTGCAGATACTTTTAATTTAGTGAAAATGAGGAATTTATAAGTTTGTCTTGCAGGATTTTGCGCTTTGATATTTGTAAACACTGCCTTCAATACACTTTACTGACTTTTTGAAATGGCAAGATGTAAGATTATCATTTACTAAAGCATGCTTGAAGTCTGTGCAGCCATATACAATAAGAAGCAAAAGTTCAAACAAGAAAATGATAATTGGATGAATGAGGTTGGAATGGATGGGTAGATATTTCGTTCCAAGTCATGTACAGTGTATACACCTTGCTTGATTCATCTCATACATCCTGACCTCTACAAAAATTTTTCCCATCATGCTTTGGCCACCAAAAAACTATAATTACATAATATTAATTATGCTGCCCCTAAAACATTATATAAACTAGGGCTTCTGGTTTTTCATGATGAAAATTTACAAAATAGCATGGCATTAAATGGTAACCAATTGCATGGAATTGTGCAACAAATTATGTAATTTTTCTTCAGTCATTATTTACCTTGTAGCAGCTCTACATTTTAATCCTTAAATTGGTCATATCAAAAGTAACTTAATCTTACAAATTTATATGTGCTAACAATTTGTATTTGCTTAGGATTTTAAGTAGTTTACAATAAATTGTTCAAATCTAATTTGGTTTTAAGAGGTAAGAAAGCTGATAATATTAATCCAGTTTTTTAAATAAAGTGTTTTTTTTTTATACGAGTGATTTTTCATGAATTTCACGAAATTACACAAATTGTGCAAATTTCCCTAATTAAGCGATTTTAAGTCAATTTTGCAAAACTGTACATCACAAATTCCAGAAGCCCACTAAAAACAAATTTTCTGTCTTTTGTCATCAATTCATTATTTTGTTTTGGTATCAAATTTTATAGTGAATACCTTCCCAAATTAATGAGGTACATACTTTTATTCCTAGCAATAATTCTTCATACTTTCATTCTTAGCAAAAACTTTTATCATCTACCTAAGATTAGAACAAACTATGGAAAGTTTATGATGAAGAACGTTTATTTTATTGTGATAGCACTCTTGGTTGCCGAGTTATTCAAGATTTTGATTTATTCAAATTAGAGAACTTGTGACATCACATAGTGGACACAAAATTATGTAAAATCACAAAAAATGGAATATCTCTGAATACTTTTTCTGTGTTGAACTAAAACGTTCTGTTGTTATGCTCATCATAAAGTTCCTTAATATGGCCCACTGTGACATTTCCATGGCAACACAATGGGCTCCAGGCCCTCTCCACCCAAAGGGTA
>JANCMA020419996.1:0-11057 GCA_024336925.2 Zoanthus solanderi
GTCATATTTCAATAGGGAAAAGGAGAACAAAAACATATAACAAAGAAAGTCATCAAGTTTTCTAACCAGTCAACTCTACTAACTTTGATTAACACAAATGATGTACGGTACAAAGTATAGCATTAGTATTTGCAAACTAACACCCTTGTTCCTATAAGTTCCTACAGATAACTCGTAGAACATTTCTCCTACAATTCCAAACAACTCCAAGGTTCCCGTTTAAGTTTACAGCTGAGCTCAATACCTGTTTATTTGCATAAACTAAGAGAAGTGCATCTTTAAGCCTTTTCTCTGACATCAATTTAGCCAACTCGTCGTGTGCCTCGGCCATTCGTTCAGCATTACTGCTGTCCATGACAAATATCAGAGCTGCAGAAAAACGTTTGAGAAAAAAGGAAAAATTGCGTCACCTGATAATTAACCAATCAATAATATTATTCAACTGCCTTTCTTAATTATCAAGCTACTGTAGCTAAATCCTTTACGAGCCAAGTGGCCCATGGAGCTGGTGCTTATCTCCGGTTTCTTTTGTGTTAAGCGGATGAGAGTTTTTGACTCCTCCTTGACGGGACTCTAATCCATTGCAGGTTAACTCCCAGCAGATGCTGGTACTCATTTACCTACCCCGGAAGGATGGAAAGCTGAGTTAGCATAGGCGGGAAAGAAGGTCACACAAATATTCGAATCTCTGCAAAGCTAAGGATCGAACCGGGGACCTTGTCGCTAAAAGGCAGAGATCTTACCAACTGCAACAACCACGCCCACCCAACCATTCCAAGCACATCTAAATTTCTATAATTATTAACCTCGGAAGGATGGAAAGCTGGGTTAGATTAGGTGGAAAAAAAGATCGCACAAAATATTCAAATCTTGACGGAGCCGGGATTTGAACTGGGGACCTTGTGGTCGGAAGGCTACCAACATGCCCAACAAAGAATCTAACCAATTCGGGATACCTAGTCTGATATTACTAATTTTAAAAATTAATGCTGGCTTTCCGAACGTTAGAGCTTCGTCATATTACCTAAGCAGGGTTTCCATTTCAACAACCTCTCGACAGCTACAAGTAGATTTTGCCAAAAAAAAAAAATTAAGAAACTAAAAAACCCAGAAAAAAATCATTTGGAGTCAGATACATTTTGATGAATCTCAGTCAAAGTGATGCAATGAAACTCGATAATAGGTCGTATGTGACATCTGAGATCTTGCTTCATATGTATGACATCCTAAAATTGGAAGATTACCCACGTAGTAGATTTGTTAACGAAGTACCACACTGGTATTCCCTTCGATCCCAGTGGGAGTGCCCATACTTTGTACAAATAGAAGTTACAAAAATTCATTTATACTGCGTGGGGCAAGGCTGCATGAAAGAAATATGTAGTATAATAATTAGTATTTTATTTATTTTTTATTGTTAATTCAAATAATAAAGCTTTATTTCTCTATATATTGCTTAATTTTTTAAAAAATCAGCACTAAATTCAAGCATACTAACTGTACCTTGGGTGTTCAAATAGTAATGTCTCCACAGTGGCCGTAGCTTTTGCAAACCTCCAACGTCCCAAATCGTGAACTTGAGGCTCTTGTGTTCAACTGTCTCTACATTAAATCCTGTACATTGTGAATGGGAATACATTAATCAGAATTATAAAACTAGTAGTAGTCATAGATTAGTGAAGTGCGTTCGATAGTTTAAAGGTTGGATAGTATGGTGATTTTCCTAGCACCGTGCTAGAGCGATTGTCTTTTAGTTACGAACTATTTTCAAAGTAGGAAAAGAGTGTCAGTGTTTGCCCTGGAAGGCTCTTACACCCGAACCCAGACCCTCTCGGAGAAATCCAAGATGGCGTCGATTTGGATCAACCACAAAATCGAGATTTTTTCCGCCTGCTCAAGATTATGATTGCGTTCTCCTAACGTCGAACGCAATAACCATCATTGTATTCAACTGTTTGGGTGGTGCAAATTGCCCCAAAATTCAAGCGTCAGCTAAAATGTTCAAAAGGATAGGCCATGTGATTGGCGTATAGCTAAATAAGTGATGTCTTAATCATGACATCTTTAAATGATTTTCGATCATTAGAATGTTGATTTCACCTATTTTATTTGAAAAGTTGAGCTCAAGATTAAAGAACAGTTGCAAAATGATGATTTAATCTGTTTCATGTCAAAAGATATGTTCAGTAAAATCAAACAACTTACGGGTGTATAAAATGATTTCACGTCAAAAGACGTTTTGTTGATACACAAGTTGTTTAGTTGAGGCAATAAAAGAGTTCGATAAAACCATCCGTTTAGTAGACATTGATAAAAGCAATAGTCTCTAAAACTCTTTTTACGCGTATAAATCCCTTGGTTAAAACTCTTGGTTAACGTAAAAATGCAAATATACGTAATGTGCAAAATGTTTTCGCTGACTCTCAGCCTCATCAGGCAAAATCCGACCATTTTGGAAATATATCCAGACTGAGGGGGATAGTCGCACGTGAAAGGGGCGGAGATGCTCATTGGAAATTAAACTCCTAAAGGTGATCAGTCTGGGCACGGCCAAGCTACAGACAGGGACAAATAAAAAATACAGGTTTTTTAGCAGAGTGATTTACAGAACATTTGACGATCCAAAAGGAAGATGACGAGTTGCGGTTGGAGACGTTTTTCAGTAAAAATTGAAATGAAAGCAGCTTGAATTTAGCTCGATCACGGAATTTAGGGCGAACTCTTAAATTTTTGTATTAGGCAAGAGTCGATTAACACTGAGTTTGTCAGTATTTTTTGTGTCAGCCGCCAAGTTTCGTATTTCACTCTTGCTGTTAAACAATAGACAGAAATATTTTGTTTTAATCGTCTTTAGGGGTTGATGTTACAAAAAACTTTGATTATATGAATAGAGTAATTAATACGTATTGAAACTATACATAGTATAAAATCGTATGCAAACCTTAATGAGACATTCACGGCTAAATATAATGGTGTTTTGTAAGACCTGAAATTTAAATCCCTAAGTGAGACGAATCTGAGAATCCCCTTTCCCCGGGATTTACTTAAGATGAAAAATTACAATTTTTTTCTCAGCTGAAATAATCGCAGGTTTAACGTCTAATTACAGTTAGCTACAAAAACTTAAACTTTAAACTTTTTTTTTTCGGAAAAGAATACTAAAGTGTAGCTTATTATAGTTGTGGGAACAGGCTTTTCAGTAAAATTTATTGGAAGTAAACCTTTCCGATCTCTAAAGTAAAAGTGCAACTACAAGTATTTTGTAAATTCATCTTGCTATCATACAAACTTTTTGTTTCAAGCGGGAAAAGGCCGTAGCAAGTATTTCATTCGTCTTGTTATCTAAACTGCCCACATTACTCCCAAACGAAACAGCAACAACTCCATGGCCTTTTGAACTTTGTATGAAATCTTCCAGGTCCGCGGGCAACATTTCTGCTATTCGCTTGGAAAGTACTGCTCCTATAACTTTAGTAGCTGGTGTAAAAAAGACAACTTTAGTTATACCTGACCAAAGAAATCCTGCATATCAGATGCAAGAACACAGGCTAAAGCTAAATCCTTTACAAGCCTAGAGGCCCATGGAGCCGGCGCTTATCTCCGGTTTCTGTAGTGCTATGGGATGAGAGTCTTTGAATCCCCCTGGACGGGACACTAATCCATCGCAGATTAGCTCCCAGCACGCAGACGGTGGTACTCATTTACCTATACCCCGGAAGGATGGAAAGCTGAGTTGGCTTAAGACAAATATCCAAATCTCGGTAAAGCCGAGGATCGAACTGGGGACCTTGTGGTCGGAAAGCAGAGATCTTACCAACTGCGCCAAACATGCCCGCCCAAGAACAAAGGATTGTCTCCTAAACGGAGAGAGGGAACTTAAAGCAGTACAGAATTATTGACCTATTACATAATAGAGATTCTAAGTCATGGCGAAGAATAACTTCTACAGAGACAGCACGGCTATATGATCTGCTCCCCCCACAGAGGTCCAGGCATCTCAGGGACAGAGCACACAATTTTATTCTTCCAAAAGTTGCCTGCCAATACATGCTAGCGAACCTTCCCATGGAGGCCGCCCATAAAGCAACCGTTAATGTTTTTTTTTTATAAAAATGCATTTAATAGATATCTTAACGTAGAGTTGATTTAATCACGTGTTTAAAGTCGTTTGGGTCATTCACAATATAATAATAGTACATAAAATTGGTTTTAACCCTTAATAGAAAAACACTTTGTATAATTGCACTGGCCATTCAACAACTTCTCTCGTTCTTTTCATTTATTGTAAAAAGAGCACTGTAATCAAATTTACTAAATTTACTAAACTGATCTAGCAATTTTGTGACTTCAAATGGAATTTGCCTAACTTTCTTGTTTCGGCAAATGTTTGTCTTGCACGGCAGTTTTACTTAGCGTTTAGATGGGGCACCCATGGTCTTGCTTCCAGCCTTATAGAGACGGATTTGTTTCCTTGGAAAATTTGAGTAGTATTTTATAAGATCTGTAATGTTTTTCCTTGGAGAAGGAATTACTGCTGGAATTTTTGCTTATCCCAAGTTTAAATTTAACCCACCTTTGAACAATCCAACCCTGCTTTAAAAACAGAAGTATATTGAAACTCATGCAGATATACACTCACTTGGTAAAACTGGACGTGCCCACTCCAAAGCAAAGTCTGTTGGTACAAGGACAAGCTGAGCTTGACCAATTATTTCCTGCAAAGTTTTTCCATGACCAATCTTGTTTGTATCAAAAGCGGGAGCAGAGAGTTTAATCATAATTTGGCTTAATGGTATTATTATCAGCCCCAAAATAGTGTTCAATGTTCTCTGTAAAAATGTCATTTTTGAAGAGAACCCGGTATCCATTTGGGGCACATAAGAAACAGGGTTAGGAATGTTATACAGATAGGAAAACATCGGATCGCTGAACGACCACATTGCAACATCCACACGAGGAATTGAGAAATACTCGGCGAGGATTGCTCCACATATAAATGTTCCATCTGCTAGGAGAAGATCAGCACCCTTGACCCTTTCCAAGAGGTCTGAAGAGAGAAAGTAGGAATACAAGAATGCGCTTTGAAGGAGCCAAATATGTTAGACATTTAAAATTAAAAATTTACATTTGTAAAGGATTAAAAATTTACATGATGTAACAATCTAAGAATTACAAAGATGACTCATTAAAGACTCCTTTTAAAACGGTCTGTTTGACAGAGTGGAGCAACAAAGTTTCGTTTCTTTCTAAGATTGTATATGTTTGTACTCCTCTATGGCAAGAGTTGAAGCAGTTTGTGACTGGGATCTTTAACAATGCTGTTGAATAGCTTCGTGGTAAGCATTTCTCTCCAGTTTCTCAGAGTTTGTAATCCACAGGTTCCTAGAGCCTTGTTATAAGATAGGACTGCGAACATAGTTCTTCAGCCCTACGTTGGAATCTTTTTAGGTAGCCGTTAAGGTACCCAGGGAGACCTCGGTGAAAAACCGGACAAAGCGTAGTTAAGGGTCGGACAGATGCAAGTAAGATAGAATAACAACACTTCATTCGGCGCGATCCAAGATCTTTTCAGTTGCCTTAAATAGTAGAGACGTGATTGTTCTATTTTAGATGACCTTATAAATATTACATTAAAAAAAAAATTAGTGAGGTTGGGTTTGTGTATCAAAAATTGTAAAAGCCATTGCTAATACTGAGCCTTTCATCCACGGCGAGCTGTCAAGTTACCATGACGGAGGGCTAATGTTAAAAACGACGTATCCTAACACAGTTAAAGCCGATAATCAACACAATTTAGATCTCATTCTTGAGTTGTTTAAACTTTGAATTGTACTTAATGGCTGGCACCATTTAAACATGTATCAGCGAACTGTAAGTTTTAAGTTTATAATGGTAATAGGAATGACTGGATTCCAATTCGTTCTGTAATCATACGAGTCATTAGCAAAATTAGACGAGCGCAAAATGGGAGTCTGGTTTGTTAATTACGAATATGATAACAGGCTGAATTGGATGACACGAAGTCCAGTTAAAAAATTAATCATAATCATTTTGATTACCGAAAAACAAAAAAGAGTGCAATTTGAAAAAAAGCTTTTAATTTCAATATTTCATTTATATTAAACTGCGGAATAATCGAAAATTTACATTGGGGAAAATATCTTCTGTTGAGAGATTGTCTAAAGTTAGAAATTTCTCCATTGTGGAAAAGGCACCTGCTTTGAAGGGTAAGTTGTTAAGTTGCTATAGTGATTGTAATCTATGATGTGATTAATGGATTTAGCTGAAAGTACTTAAAATGATTGGCTCAAGAAACTATCCGATTACAAGAGTCCGATTACAGCTATATATAACTGTCCGACTACACTGTCCGATTACAATTTTGCAGATTAATTAGTGCAAAATACAGTAGTTTATGCACCAATCACATTTAAGGAAATTATAATGATTGTGATTAAATTGCATTTTTAAAATAAGCAACCTTCGTCCACTGTAAAACATCCGCGCCTGCAATTGGTCAAAATCGATCACGTGATTTTGGTCTATCTGTCACCAACCGGCACGACCGTGCCGCAAAAAATCAAAACCTATTGCCGATTCTTCAAAAAGTTCAAACCACTGCCTATATCAACCAAAATAATTTTTATTGTACTTTACCTCCAGCAAAAATTGTTGTTGATTAATCAATCAATTACCTTTTAAAAAAGGGTTAAAGACTTTCAGTTCGTGGTTTGTTTAAATTTACACCCACTTGCTGGCGACACCATGAACTCAAAAATTTTTATAATGAAAGAGGCTTTCGCCTCGTTCATTATTCAGATTTCTCGTTCATGGTGTCGCCAGCGTGTGGGTGCATATGTAAACAAACCACTCACTTCCAGTCACTAATCCCTAAGTATATAAAAGGCTAAACATTTATTTACTATATTTCTTTTCTATTTGTTATCTCATTGGTCTGTACCTTTATTAGCAAAAATGGCTTCACAGCTTTTTCTTAACACAGTGAAAGCTTCAAACGCTGTCGAAACGGGTAACCGTTCATTTTCCTGTATTGCCTTTGTAACCAAAGAACTTAGGTAATCGACTGGAACACCGGGAACGTGATAAACCTCTTTGTGGACATTCACTTTATCAATGTAATTCTCCATTGAGCTGATTAAGAAAGTCACCTAGGAAGAATATATTGGACAAGAAGTTAGGTGTTATGTTTGTGTCTTTTTAGGGAAAAGATAAGTCTCGCCTAGCAAACTCGAGCTAACCGTTTTGTAGTTTTTTCATGTTCATTTGGAAAGACAAAATGCGGCGCTTTTTTGAGTTAGGGTTTAAGTAAATGCCGTTGTCGTCGGAGTGAGTGGCATTCACTCTGACGAAGGCTACAGTCCGAAATGTCAGTTTTTTAAAATTCTTTTTCACTACGGTGTAAAATTTAACTATACTTGTAAAACTGGACCAGAGAGATGTTCCTGATTCCTTCCATGTGAACTCGGAACATAGAAGCTTTCAAGGGTTTCTGCGTTTAAAGACATTGACCCGGGAAAGGAGATTGTAGGATATCGTATGGTTGCGCATCTGTTCGGAAACAGCCCTGGTCCTGCAGTTGCTTCCTACGGCCTGGGAGCGACCGTAGATTACGGTAAGGATATAAACCCAGAAGAGAAAGCGTTTGTTCATAGAAACTTCTACATAGACGTCGGGCTGATATTGCTACCAGACGCCAAACAAGAAATAAATCTCGTCACCCAAACACAACTCAACCTTGCAACAGCAAAACTCGAGCTCAACGCAGTCGAAGTAATGTAGGCATTATCACAAAAAGATAGAACAAAAGACCTGCTCAACCTAGACTTGTGTCAAGACGTTCTCCCAGCGCAGCGTTCCTTCGATTGAGTAACTTAGTCGTTTACTGGATTCTAAAGAGTTGCAGTCACCTTTAATGTATCCCTTTCAGACAAGCCATTAACCCGCAGGAGTGTCATTTAAGTGATTTACTCACTGTATGAGCCCATCGGGCTTGCAGCACCTCTTGCTCGAAGGACGACTTCTCCTCCAGAAACATGCAGCCATGGTAAAAGGAGTAAACGATATCCTTCCCCCAAACACTCCCCATGATCTTCTCTCAAAGAACCGGATGACACAGTGGGAACGCTGAAGGGACTCGATCTACGACCTGAGTACTGATGCTGTACAAAGATGCTACCACCCCACCCAGATTTTGGAGACGTGACGCGTCCAGAGATCCATGCTTTCTCCGATGCAAGGCAAAGATGCTATTGGTGTGACAGTCTATCTCAAATCGATAAACAAGTCGAATCGTGTCGCAGTTTCACTCATATATGGCCAAATATAACACGCCCCTTTGCAGACCACGAGCATTCCTCCTCGGCTAAGGATTTGCGGAGCCGTACTCGCAGGCCAAGCAATTGAGAAAATAAATAAAGAAATCGATTTTGAGATTAAAGAGGTGAAGTTTTACACTGATTCAAAAGTAGTGCTGAGATACATCTCCAACCAAAGCAGGCGATTCTATGTATACGTAGCCACATGTGTAAAAATATTCCTCAAAATCCCCCGAGCCACACCAGTGGAAGTACGTTCCGAGTAGCAGCAATTTAGGTGACATTGCAACATGAGGCGTACAGGCAAAGACCCTAAAACAGTCAGTTTGGCTGAAGGGTCTCGCCCTCCTTCAAAACGTTCACCTTAAAGAATTTCCCGAAGCCAACGAGCAAGTGGAATTAAGCGACAAAGACCCGAGGTACGCAAAGAATTTGTGTTGCGCGCTACGAAAGTGAATAAAAAGGAAAACCGAGGTCGACTTCATTACGAAAGATAAATTCTTGTATTTCGACCATCTTTGGTACTTAAGACATAAAATTTGTTATCATAATTTTTGATACATAATAAAGCAATTTCAAAAAACTTTGATCCATGTAATTTGATCCCGAAACCCGAAAACCGTCAGGCAAATAAGTTTATAAATTCCGGGCTTGTCAAGGATGAACTACCAGCGTTACTAGCGAAGGTGTTAAATATTTCAGGATTATGAAAATTCTGATGGTCATTGGATTTCAGTTCTGAGTGATAGCAGTTGAACTATTTCCATAAGATGAAATATAAGTAAAGTCATACTACCAATTGGCCGGTTGTAACTTTCGTTGTCCTGCTCTGCATCCACAACGCGTAGGTTTTTTTTGAGATATCTTGAGATAAACAATTCTACGCCAAACACGCGTTGAAATTGCATGATGAATGAAGTGGTATAGAATCTAGCCATTTCCAGTGTAGCGTGCAATTTTCAAATATACAAGATGTTAAGATACGTAAAAGAAACTTAAAAAGTACGTAAAACTGTTAAAAATTCAGGAGAATAAAAAGTCATGCTGCCCTAGGCGCTCAACCCAATCTCCCTAAATTTCAAGAGATGGGAATTGGTGTTCACCTGCGCATCTACGAGAGTGGTCCATATAGAAGTGTTGGAGTCACTGGACTGGAGTTGTTCTTATGTGGAGTGAGGCCCTTTTTCGCTATAAGGGGACCAGCCCAATTACTTCGCTACAACCCAGGTACAAATGTTACCGGCGGGATGTCAGACCTGGACGAGGCACTAAACGAGATGAACCAAGCTGTACTTGAGCGTTTCCCGGCCAAACACGGATGTACATGGGAGTTTAGACAAACACATACCTTGCACTTTGGCGGCTCCTGGTAGCGCAATATTGGTACCATTGCTAAACACATGGAACGCGCAAAAGAAAGTTATGACAACTACTAGAATTTCACACAAGCTTCGGTTCAGTTTAGTTTGCGCCATCTTCAATGCGCACATCTTCTTTAATTTAGTGCGGATAACTCAAGTTTTAGCGGGTAACTACCTTTACAAATTCTTTTCAAACGAATATATATATATATATTATTTGCTGGTTTTGAATTTTTTTTCAGGTAACTGACAGAACTTGGCACGAGTAACGTTTTGACGCGTGCTAGAGTTTCAAACACGCTCTTTTTTCACCATCATCTGCCTATCCTTAAATGACCATGCAATAAAATATGCTGCCTAAACTATAACCCACGCGGCTTTACAGACTGGCACGAGTATTGAGGAAGAGCCTTGCATAAAATGAATACACCATTTTCACCAGGTTCCCTACTTTTCTTATGACCGTCAATTGGCCAAGGGTTGCTTAATTGCGCAATATAATTTTACCTCATAAAGTAAAATAAATTAAAGTTTATCTTAACATGCAGAACAAAGAAAAAAAATTTAAGATATTGTTATGGAAATGCAACTACATGTTTATACGATTTGCAATTTTTTTCCAAATAGAAACTAAATCATAGTTTAATTAAAGTGCCATTGCTAGTTGAAGTAAAACCGAACATGAAAAAAACTATATATAAATTGACTAATTTATAAATAATTACGACATAAGAAATGAAAAAGAAAGGTTTTAAGAAGCTTTTAGACACGGTCTTAAAATTTGTTTTTCTGTTTTCGTCGTCAGAAAATATGAAGTCACGCGCTATGCGATTGGCTGGGACATCGACATTACCACGATAGCTTGAATGATTGTCACCATTTTAACCTGAAGATGAGCTAATGTCTTATCGAAACTATAAATTTCACCTTTTATAAATATGAAGATTAAAGAATATTTCTAAAAATGTCTATTTCTTTAAATTCATGTTGATATCAACTTTGTAAAGTATTTACTTATATTTCCCAAATTTGATGGTTTGCAGTAATATCACGCAAACAAACTGGAATCTGTATATTTTTTTACTGACTTTGATGTTGTCTGAATGAGCTGTGAATATAGAGATTTTGCTAAATATTTTCAACATCAAGGTCGTTCTATTGTTGGCAATCCAGAGTAAGCTTCTAGAGCCTTTTGTTTAAGGCCACTCTCTACCTTAAATTATGGTGGTTAGTGAAGGAGTTGAAAGAAATATTTGAGTTAGAAGAATTTTGAGAACAATCGCCAAACCGTCCCTCCAGACCATGCGAAAGTGTAACTTTGGTTAGGGGACGGTTTGGCGGCCTCCTATCAAATATTAAC
>JANCMA020420101.1:0-11056 GCA_024336925.2 Zoanthus solanderi
TAGATAAAAATGTTTACGTTTTACTAGTTTATGTTCCCGCGTTCCCTAAAACAGGGGTCATGTTCCCTTGTTCCCTACGATATTTTCCCTTTGTTCCCTTGTTCCCCAAAACCCCTGGGAGACCCTCAGTAGTGTATATATATTATATAAATATCCTGTGTATCTTATTAACCCATCTATAGATTGTTTTCACCTGACAACATGGCGACCATGTTGGTGTAGTATGCGCATATCCTTAATATAAGAATTTTGATTATTGTACTTTTTGGACCACCAAAATGGCTGTTCAACTTTTGTCTTACGTTTATTGAAAGTATTATTTTTTTCTTTGTTTATAATATGTTTAAAATGTTTCAGTTACAATGTATTATCTGTAGTTGTTTGTTTTTATTTCTTAAGTAATCAATTTTTTTTCTTACCAACAGCGCAAACAAAAGAGGTGATCGAAATTGGCCAAAATATGGAGAATACAGTTATTTACCCAAGAAGTTGTGGATACTTGTTGCTTTGGTAAATACAATGTTTTGACTTTCTTTAGAGTATTTTAAATGTTTTATAGGTTTAATGGTTAAATATTATTGTTGTTCAAACTTTATATTATGTTTTTATATGATTTGTTTCAACAGTTCATTAATTATGGTGCTGATGCTATTAAAATGCCGCAAAAATCTTGTTTTGAAGTTTGTACCTGTTACAGTAATAAGAAAACAAGTCATGAGGGGAAATCGTTTTGAGATGTTCTCTTTTCTTACAACGAATTTACTAAGTATCATGGTTTTCTGTTTTTTAGCACGGTGGTGTTGTGTTTCTGTATCATCCATGTGCAAACACAACATATGTAGATGGACTGCGAAATTTGGCCAAACGCTGCTTAAGAAGATATGTGTTGGCCCAATACGACCGCCTTCACCAGGTCAGTTACTGTAATATATGAATTTAATTTTTCAAATCAACAGTTTGTTGTGTTCTTTAAAAAAACATCATCCGTGTTCTACAGCTTAAGATTGTACAATGAGCTGAATATACGTAATCTGAATGGAAGCTGGTGAAGTCGCCTCATGAAGAAGTCGCCCCACTGAAATCAAAGTGAAATTGCCCCATACAGAAGTGAAGTCGCACGAAACAAAATAGCTCCTACGGTTCTTTAACGTAAAAACAAGCACTAGAGCGTGTTATATTCTTCATATAAAAAAAAGGTACTGATCGTTCGAAAATGAAACGCGACTACAGAAAAGTTTGCATAGAACTAGGCACATTTGACTAATATGAAAATTTGGGAAATCTTAAAATATTTATAAGTCTATCTTAAATTAAGTTATACGAATTCCTGGCTCGTCGTTTTACCTGTGGAGATAAAAGCATACTTGAAAAGTCAGATTTATTAGCGACGGGGCGACTTCACTAAGGGCGACTTCACCATGGGACGACGTCACCATCATTCATCTGAATATAAAATTTTCTGAAATACAAATAGCACCCCTTTCATCCCAAATAATAAGAAGAAGTAGAGGCATGCATATCAATATTTGCCACGAATTGTATCTAGTGAAGAGCTTTCTATAAAGTTTTACGTGGCCAGAAATTTTTGAAAAGTAAACGGTTGTAAGTGCGGATAACCAGCACAATTGACTCCAAAAGCAACGAAAGTAGCCAGTGAAACCTTGCAGAGAAGCCAGCTGCCGGCACTTATATACAATCCTGTGGTGGTTATTTAGCATGCAGTTCTCTTTGTGGTCTGAATTTACTACTGAAATCATAAATATTGAATACAAAGGCAAATCTAATAATGTAAGTTTTTTTTTCATTTAAAAGCCAATTGCTATGGTAACATGGGGCTGTGCCTTCTTTTCAAACGACCTGAATTGGACAGCTGCGCAGAACTGGATAAAGGAAAATGCGTTACAAGCCCCTGCCAGCCACGTGTACTGGGATGGTGACTTCAAAGAGGGGCTTGTAAAGTCATCCAGTGTTGTAACTGATCTAAAGGATGTCCACCTTTGTCCAGCTGAAAACATTGTAAGTTGAGTGAAACTGTAGTTTCAAGGATAAAAATTTGTTATTTAGATGTTACTATTTTAAAATTACTTTTCAGGTTGTAAGCCAGAACTGGAGACGTGGAGGCGTTTTGGCCCCCTGTACTTCATTGTAAGGGCGGAGAAACGGCAAATACCCTTATAGCTATTGTGAGGACCTAACCTCTCCTTCCCCAGGATAATTAAATGAATCCTCATTCCCCCTTGAGAGTATACAGTTATTAGATCTTGACGACGAATGCATGACCAGTTACAAGGTGCTCGCTGAATGTTTTTTAACTGAAATTATTGAGGTGCTTCGGAAAGGAGATAAAACGCATTAGTTGCTCTTATAAAAATTAACGTCTAGTGCTTGATTTCTTACTCTGCTTATATTAAGGTACTGAACTGTTGCTCTGACGAAGAGCTAACACTCCAAATGTTAACTTTTTACACTACATACAGTGATGATCATAAAAGTTTCAACCTTAACTTGTCTAAATTACAGTTGCTCTGACGAAGTGCTAACACTCAAAATGTCACCTCCTTAAACAGTTTAACTATTTACGTTACGGTCTTTGTTTACTCTCTCTACAGACTGTTAAATCTTCAGTTTTGGTAATAAACAAAAAGAATCCCGTTCATCATTCCTCTAAGAATGCATATGATACCTCGTGGAACAATGGTCATGTTGTTGTGATTTTAGCAAGTCAGGACAACAGCACGGAGAGACAGAAATTTGACTCGGTGAACGCCGCTTGGGCTCTTGGGAGTGTTGTATTCCTATGCTCGATTCTTCTAATTGTGATGATATATACAAAGCCATGGGAACACAGACAGTATTTGTGGAGGACAGATTTATATGATAGTAACACAAAGTTTAGCCTCTTGAAAAGTAAAAGGTACCCAGTAAAAATGGACCGGCGTAGAAAATCACGCTGGAAGAACTCAGCGGCAACGCAGACGAGACCGCTACTAGGGTCTATTCCTGAAGAAACGGACGATAGTGACGACAATATATAGATTTTTATAGTACTTTATACAGATATAAGCTACAAGTTGAGATTTTAAAAACTAATCAAATTCTCATCTCATTTTAATGAGATGAATTTAAAGATATGCCTCTTCGGATGTCACCGCTGGCGGAATTTTTTAAAAGTTGTCATATTTAATGTCAATGGACTCGAGGGACGAAATGATTTAATCGTTTCTGAGATATGATACATACGAGCTAAATCTATTCATAAGTAGTTAAATCATGCTTCAAAATTGAACTGCAGTCGTAAAAAAAATTGTAAATATTGCCACGATTAAGATTAGCGCGAGCTCAAAAAAACGGCAACTTTGAAAATTGGGACGGTGAAGAAAACTCGTCAAAAACGAAATTTAACTAATAGAGCTATGGAAAACAGTGTTTCCCAAGAATAAGAACAGATCGATGGTGCCATTTTATTAGCAATTTTGAATATTTGAATAGCAACCAAGCCTTTGCGCGAGACTAAGACCAAGAATTAGACCAAGTTTAAAATTTGTATGCAAGCTGTTGTGTCAAAGGGGCTTGCCACATTTTTTATCACTGGAGATAATGTCCGTTGTTTTACCACAAAAGTAAGCTTAATGAAATTGTATTGAATCTAACACTTTTTTTAAAAATTCATTTTCACCAACTGCGCTATTAAACTCGGCAATACTGGATTAGGGGGCGTGGTCCCGGGTTCGATCAGTGAACTGATTTGATTTCCCTGATCTGCTTTCGAATTCTCCCAAACGTTTGTCTCATTTTTTACGCGGCAATGAAGGCACGGAGAAAATGTTTTATTTCTTAAATCAAATTATCCACAGAAGAAGAAATAAAGTTTTGTTTCTTCGAGTACGTGTTTATTTTTTTATTGGTGTACGAACTGTTTGAGCACATATGGGAAGAAGAAGATATTCCAGAGCAGTGCAAAGGCGGGCACCTGATAAAACTAACAAAGAAAGGCAACCTTAAGGAGTGTAAAAACCATCGAGGGATAATGTTGCTGTCAGTGCCTGGCAAAGTGTTGAATAGAATTATCTTGGACAAACTCGCCACCACATTGGATGCAGAACTTACGAACCAACAAGCAGGCTTCCGGAAAGACAGGTCATGCACAGATCACATTGCTACACTTCGCCTAATCGTTGAGCAAATACTTAAATGGAACTCTTCGCTATATATCAATTTTGTCGACTTCCAGAAAGCATTTGACAGTCTTGACCGCAACTCACTATGGGCACTCATGGGACATTATAGTATATCCATATTATGGTATAACTTTTCACTATTATTCAGATATTGTACCAACCATCGACATGTCAAGTAGTTTATAATGGCTTTCTTTCAGAACCCTTGTCAGTAGATACGGGAGTCAAGCAAGGCTGCCTCCTCTCACCATTATTGTTTCTAATGGCAGTAGACTGGATAATGCGCCAAACGACGGAAATACACAACCTCGGCATCCAATTGAAACCTTGGTCTCAATTAAATGATCTGGACTTTGCGGATGATATCGCATTAGTGTCGCACAACCACCAGCAAATGCAGCGGAAAACTACACATAGGGCCAACACATCAGCCAAAATTGGACTAAACGTTAGCAAAGACAAAACCAAGGTCATGCGCATAAACAACACGGTTGATGACGGAATTGTGTTAGATGGGGACTACCTTGAAAAAGTAGAGTCATTTACATACTTAGGAGTGTTATAGCAAAAGATGTAGGTGCAGATAAAGACATCAAGGTAAGAATTGGCAAAGCAAGGTAAGCGTTCCTTACCCTGAAACCAGTTTGGCTGTCCAAAGCAATTTCAGTCCACCAAAATCCGTATCTTTAAGAGCAATGTTAAGACTGTACTATTCTATGGTTGTGAAACCTGGAAAACGACCAAAGCAGCAACGCACAGGCTTCAAACGTTTGTTAACAAATGCTTGAGATCGATACTTCACATCAAGTGGCACGACAAAGTTAGAAATGAGGAACTGTGGGAAAGAACAGGGCAAGAAAGAGTGGAGGTGCAAATTCTACACCGCAAATGGAGCTGGATCGGACACACATTGCGCTAACCAGAACACAATGTCACAAGACAAGTATTGAAATGGAATCCCCAAGGCGTAGATCCACAGAGCAAGAACTTAAGGCTACAGGAAAATCCTAGAGTGAACTTGAAAAATTGGCAAAAAATAGAGGAGAGTGGAGAACGCTTGTACGTGACCTATGCACTTCATGGCGCTAAAGGGTTGAGTGAGTGAGTGACCACGAAGCCTTTGGAGATATTTACTGATGTCACGGGTCGGTCCTTTCAGAAAGAAGAGAGTACTTCATCCTTAGCCATAATTGATTCCATCCTGCATTTTGTAGAAAAGACTTTTTTTATGTTTTTCAAAAAAAAAAATTTCTGGACAGTCTTACAGTCATAATCATTCCAAAACTCTCAACAAATTTAGCTTGGGTTGCCTGTGGCTGAGGAAGAGCTGGAAGACCTACGGTAGTTTCCGCTGACCACCTGAGCTAACTAAGAAGTAAGGGTTTTTTGTTAAACAATCAGCGCTTTGCTTAGACTGTTACGCAGCACTGTTACTAGAAGCACGTGATTCAATATCAAGCTGAAAAGTTAGATTACGGCCGTAAGAAAAGCACAAAGTTAATGTTTGTAAGTGCTGACTCTTCGTCAAAGCATCTGTATAAACAAAGGGCTAACACTCAAATTGTTAGCTGTACGCTTTTTTTACGGCAGTTATCAAACTTTTCAATTTAGCCATGTTTTGCGAATTACGTTCTATAAAAGGAAGCGTGTTTTATATTACAACAAGGTCTACATTTGCTGCTCTAAAAAATTAGCATGATTTTACACGACGTTCGACTCCCGGCAAATTAAAGTTCCTTTCAGCTCGTGGAATTGCAGCAATCAATGTTGCGTTGGAATATCGGGCAGCGCCGGCGCAGTATTTGTAGACAAACTAATTCTAAAAAATATTGATCTGGATGGGTGGCCATTCACCGTGTCGGACACTGGCGAATTTTGATCAACATTTTGCATGTCGTTGAATACGCTTCACTATAATACCAACCAATCATTCCTTGAGCAGAACGGTAAAGAACGACCTGAACGTGCTCGACTGGTTGTGGGCGGCGATGATATGCGCAAGAGATTCTGGGTACACTTTGCGAGAGCAAAAACTTAGCCATGGTTCCTGCGCGTCTAGAATCGTAGTCGAGGTCTGCCTTCTCATTGATGAGAACTGCTTTGTCCGCTAGGTCGCTTAATGCAATCTCGCCTCGATAGCAACTAGTAAAACAATTGTTTGCATTAGTAAAAATTAAATTCTCAAACTTTAACTTTATTAGCAATTGATACTTCTATGAGCCACTCAGTAAAAAGCAATATAACGGGATCTGGGACCCTTAAATTTTTTGGGTAGGGATGCCCAATCTTGGCATGGCTCAGACCGATTTCAAAGCCTAAGAGGTACCATACGTATATGCAGACAACATTTGAAGATAAGATGAAGGTAACAGCGTCAAATACTTCTGTATAATACTAAAAAGCCCAAAAAGGTATCGCACTGTATGCTAATGTAAAAATCTCGTCTCTAGCACCCCAAGCGGTACCAAATCCTTGTATTATTACCCGTACGACGAGCATTTACATCCCAAATAGTTGGGAACCCCCACTCCATCCCACCCCATTCCTCTGGGCTGGCCTAAAACAGGGTTCTTACGGAATCTTAAGTTTGGTATTTAAACACAAGTAACGTTCTGATACCACATAAAAGAACATCTTAAACTTCTAAACTAAGAATTTATTAAGACACTCCTGGTACCCTATTTTAAACGCAACTTATGAATCATAAATCGATTACGCCCATGAGCTGTTTTATGTTTTTTTGACCAACTCCATGTAACAAACACGGTTTAACCACGTGACCGAAAGGTCACCATCCGGACGCAGTGAGTGGTCACGCACTTGTATGGAGAAACAGTGACAGTGTCACGCATCAATCCAGTAGGAGATAGAAGTGTCACTTCCTGTGGTCGGGAGATGGCGTAGTTCAGTGATATCAACTACTTCGCACGATACTGCTTTGTTTACTTTCCTGGCGACCTGAAATGAGAAAAGCTAAACGTGTAAATAATAGATAGTTTAGCAAACAAAGTTTTCCATCAAGGAGGTGTAGCAAGGAGAATGTGGTGTGAGTCTTACTGAGAATTTCGCTACGTTTTTCTTTGTTAAAATCCGAAACTTTTGATTAAAGTTAAAACCACGACGTCTCAGTGGGCGCAGATGGTAAGATCTGTGCTGTGATCTGATTAAAGTATTCGAATGAATTGAAACGGTAAAGTATATTTTACTTCTTCAAAAGAAGATGAACAGCCATTAGATCACTATGATTAGTTAGGTACCAAAAGTACTCCGACTTTCAATCACAAGAGCCTGGGTCCGATCCTCGGCTCTGTCGAGATTTGAACATTTTCCATTAGAGTGATTCAACTTTCTACCTTACAAACTCAGTAAGAAGGGGAACGGCATTTACTGGCAGTTAACAGCGATCGATTAGTGAAAACCCTCATGTGTGAACACTATTAGAAACCGGAGATGAGCAATGGCTCTGAGAGCCTTCAGGCTTCCCAAGGAATTATCTCCTTGATTAAAGTACGTTAATATACTCGAATGAATTAAAACGGTAAAGTATATTTTACTTCTTCAAAGGAAGGCGAAGGGGCATTAGATCACTATAATTTGTTAGGCACCAAACATCCAAACATACTCACAAGAGATCTTGAATGATTCCTTGGAAGCAATGTACCGCTTTCAATTCCCTCCTGAAGCTTTTTATCTTCTTTCAGTGACTTTTTAGCGGCTCCCCTGCAGACGTAAAAGATGCTGATTAAGATGTTATTAGATGAACTGTTAACAAAAGCATAACAAAATTACATGCCTTTAGTGCAACAAGATTTGCATCTTCGTTCCCAAACACTTACCTATCGACAGTCTCATTTCCACTGTCACTCTTACTATCTATAAATCAATTTAATGAAAAGGTTTTGTTAGCTGGACTGATTTGCATTTAGTTTGTCTTTAAAAAAGCTAAATCCTTACGAGCCATGTGGCCCATGGAGCCGGTGCTTATCTCCGGTTTCTGTAGTGTTACCTACCCCGGAAGGATGGAAAGCTGAGTTAGCTTAGGCGGAAAAGAAGGTCGTACAAATATTCAAATCTCAGCAGAGCCGGGATTGAACTGGGGACCTTGTGGTCGGAAAGCAGAGATCTTACTAACTGCGACAACCCATGCCCGCCCAGTTTATCTTTATTACAATCTTTAATTTGTAGCAAGCTTCACACTTTCGCACTAGTATAAAGCACTCCTGACTGCATTATTAAATGGATTGGTACAAACAACCAGTGACTGAAAGAAAGTCATGCTCCGTCTAATCATTCGCTTAAACTTCTTTCCCTTTGTCCGTCCTCTCACTAAACTATTCGTAGCCGAATGGGTTTTAAAAACTGTTGAAGTGACAAACCTTTCCTTCGAATAACTTTCTTTCCGCGTAACCGATAGCTTTTCTTTTTCTTTTCCTCGTCACTCTGGCTGTTAGTGACGTTGGAAGATTTTAGTTTTCCCAAACTTGTTTTTCTATTCTGCAAACCTATAAAGTGTGTTGTGTTGCTGTTTTGAGGTTCCTGCCATTTGAGGCTTTAAAGAGAACACAAAAATGTAAGTATTGTGACAACCAATGCATTTTATAACTCAAGCAAAAATACTAATTTTAGTAAAGATGAAGATACATTTAGAAAACGTGATTAGTCTCTATATGTATAATAAAATAAGTAATAATATTGAAACTTTTTGTTATGAATTACTGTTTGTTGATTATTAAATATTTCCCTAGAGTAATCCAAAAAAATCAGATCTCTTGTCAAAACATATCAGTTGTAAAATCATTAAAGCGCATATATCAATTGTGTTTTTTTTGTATGATGTATAAAATGTCTTTATCCTTCTAATGGAGATGGCAAAAACAATATTAATTCGATTACGATTTTTTTCATGGTGTAATTTACGTTTAAGGGCTTCACCTTGACCAAGAGATGGGAGACTACAACACAACACACGTCGCTACCATATTTTAGAAGAAACTGGAACAGATATATAAAAACAGGACCGGTCTCTCACTAATAATTATATTCTGCTTTTGACGTCACGGAGTAGAAAATAATATGGTAGTTACCAGCCTCCCACCGCTCGGTCAAGGTGAATCCGGAGTGATTTTTCCAAACTTTAAACGTAAATTACACCAAGAAGAAAAATCTTAATCGAGTTTTTCTTTTGTCATCACCATTAGAAAGGTAAGGTCTTTTGATACATGCAAAAAACCCACAACTGATGTATACACTTTAAGATTCAATTACTTTTCACGACTTGCAAGGTTAATACAATTTTTTTGATATTAAGGATTTAATTCCTAAAGGGCTCCCCTCACTTGGCGTCAATCAGTTTCTCTACACTGGTTGTAATGCTAGTTATACTGGCGACTGGACTTTCCCTGGATAAAGTACCATAAACTTTAAAACAGCTTTATCAATCACAATTGTGTCACAAGATGTGCTCCTGAATGGTTTTCCATCGTAGATGAAGCGAGCACTAAGTTTAGTCTGAAATTCATAGAAACTTTTCACATGCAATGGACTAAGGCCTCACCAATCTTCAACTGTACCATGCAAATTGAAACCTTTGTCATTAATCATTGTGTTTCCTGTTGTATTTAAGCAATATTGGAATATACTCATTGTAAGCAATCATTATCCAAGGGTCACCAATTGTAATTATCTTCCTCTGAAGGCAACTGATCCTGCCGTAACATGTCAATCATAGAAGGTCAAAATTTTCTTGGTTGGTTAGATGATTAAATATTTTCATACCCAGTCTTTGAATCCGGGGCTGCGGTCACTCTTTTCACCGGCAGGATGCCTTGCATTATTTTCAAGTGCGGTCTCTAGCAGCGATTAGAAAAACATAAAGCATGAGAACTAATCGGAAAGACTGGTTCCAAATTTTAAATTAAGACTATTTATTTATTCATTTATTAATTACATTTTGGGTAGATCGTAGCCGAGGGAGACTGAGAATAGGACACGCGGCCCTTACAAGCTAAGCCTCCTATAACCTTGCTCTTTAGCAAGGATTAGAAGAACATAAAGAACCAGAGCTAATTTAAAAGGTTGGGTCAAACATTCAAGACAAGACGTAACCTTACTTTCTATACATTCGATATTTTTTCTCAATTATTTTACTTAACAAAGATCGTTCATGCACGGTATAGTTGGCTAAACAGCGGTAAACACTCAACCGACCACAGACTCTTATCCCAACGGGAAAAATATAGCGTGATAACATTAACAACTCCATGGAAGAATTGCCTTTTATTGGAAATGTAACTAACCCGTAAATACAACGTTTTATTATTGTTCTCCGTGCCAGAAAAAAATGATTTTTTTTTCAAAACGTGGTTCAAGAGCATTAGAACACAAGAAAAAACCAGCGTGTAGTTTGCAAAGAAGTAGAAACCATTCCTCCTTTCCGTTCTACTCACCGTTTTTGGAAGATCAAGCGATACTCGCTGCGGCTCTTTTGGTTTACAAATCTAAAGGCAACAAAAACCTTAAATCAAATAAACACTGGTTTATATTTCCAAATAGCAAGAAATTAGATACTTAAGGGTAAAACATTAATATTATGGCCCTCAGTGGTGTCAACCTTGTCCAGTACCACGTGTTTGCTTATAGCAAAGGAAAATATTCGACAAATTTTGTAAAATAACAACGGAAAATATCATATAATAATATTATAACTGGAAATGGTTGTTATACAGCTAAATCCTTTACGAGTCAAGTGGCCCATGGAGCCGGCGCTTATCTCCGATTTCTGTAGTGTTAAGCGGATGAGACTCTTTGACTCCCCCTGGATGGGACACTAATCCATCGCAGGTTAGCTCCCAGCAGATGCTGGTACTCATTTACCTACC
>JANCMA020420206.1:0-11056 GCA_024336925.2 Zoanthus solanderi
ATTTTACACCGTAATGTCCTGTCAACCTTGTGCGTCCCAGGGACGCATTGCATTTCATTTTTTGCGTCCCAATATATGTTTTTGCGTAAATTACGCAATATTTTGCGTTAATGAAAACCCTGGTTCCTGAAAGTAACCCTGATCTAACCTTTTGTTAGCATTAAATGGTGTTTGATATTGTTGTTGTAGCTGGACTTATCATCGCATTTATATGATCCGCCTGTCCAGTCATACTCGCCGAGGGATACTAATCATCTGCAGCAGGTTTGTAATGTATTTCGTGGTGTGTGCATGTTTGAGCACTGACAGGCTAGTCCAACGATTGCTAATCTTGTTTATCTAAACTCAATAGATTTTAGTTGTCAGTGTGTAATATGTTTGAGTACTTTGTATATGAAAAGCTTTTATGGTAACCCTTTAACTTCATGTCCTGCCAAACTTTTGAACCCATGTCTTGAACTCATGTCCTGCCAAACTTCTTTTTTAAATTCTTATCAGTATTAATTATTCAATGTTAATCTCCTTAAGTTCTTGGAATATGTTATCTTTATTACCATCCGTATTTTATTCTTAATTGACACAACTGGTCCTTCAGCTAGTTTAGCTTTATATAGTTATGCTGAGCGACTTTTACCAAGCTTGTATATACATGTAATCAAACTCTTGTAAAATACTGCCTTAAGAAAAGGTAATAAAGTTCATTCAAAAAGAAACTTTTTGGTGTAGTAAAAATCTGTATCTATATACCATCGGAATTGAACCAAATTTTAAAAAACACATTTTAGCGTGAAGAGTCCAAAGTCCTATTTTTATCCCTTTCCCCATTCCATGTTGTTGTTGGCCGCGCGCGAGGCTTTTTTTTTTTGTCGACTCATTCTTTTGTTTTTGTGACTACGCTTCAAAATAAGGATTACGGGAAAAAAAGGAGCTGTCATACAGTCTTGTCTTGCCAAAATAATTAGGTGGGCAGTAACACCAAGCATTAACAAATCTTCATGTCTTTTGATTTCAGTAACTACTTATAACATTACTAATGTAATACAAGACTAACGTAACATTTGCTAACATACTAACGTCTAATCTTCAGCATTTGGTAACATTGCTGAACAGGATGGCATTTACTGCCAAACGAATAAGACGGAAATTAACTTTAAGCCTTAGTAATTATATTCTTCATGCCTGTTGATTCTAGTAACTATTCACAACAATACTAATGTAATACAAGACTAACCTAACACTTGCTAACATACTAACGTCTAATATTCAGCATTTGGTAACATTGCTGAACAGGATGGCATTTACTGCCAAACAAATGAGACGGAAATTAACTTTAAGCCTTAGTAATTCTTCATGCCTGTTGATTCTAGTAACTACTCACAACAATACTAACGTAATACAAGACTAACCTAACATCTGCTAATATACTAACGTCTAATCTTTCGCATTTGGCAACATTGCAGAACACGATGGCATATCTTGCCAAACTAATTAGGTGGATAGCATTACCAAACCAAACTAAAGGAGAGTATCCTGTCAGACTTAGAAGGATATCACAATTTCCTGTAAGGTTCTTGGTTGGTGGCATGCGATAGAGATTAGAATTTTAATGAAAAACAATAGACTTTGGAACATAAGAAATCCACTTGAGAGTTGTACTTTTACACTACAGGAAAATTTATATACCTGAACTTAATAAATTTTAGTTTTGAACATAAATTGTTATTATGATGTGGATAATAACCAACATATAGATTCTTCATTGATCAAATGGGGATTTAATACTACGGACTCAGCGATTCGCCGAAAATTGATGTTATGCAGTAAATTGGTATATTAAATTCTTTGTACTTACCATTTTATAAGCCACTACTTATTTTCATTTCCCTAATATTGTCCTGAGAAGCTCCATTCCTGCTCTTTTGCTGATTTTTTTTTTGGTGGGTATATTAACAGGGTTCTGCTTGTAAGTTTATGCACATTGCCATTTCCTTTTTTCTTTTCCTTGTTTCGCTGATTTAGTTATTGGCACAATCAGTTGCACAACTTATCTATACGGTTTAGTCGACTGTAACAAGTTGGGTGTATATAGCACTGCTCAGATTCACAACACAAGAAGCAGCGTGGCTCAGTGGTCAGAGTTAGGGATTTGAATGCGGGAGACCCCGGGCTCAAATTCCCAACTCGGACTACTGAATGATTTTTTTCTCGGTGATCCCAGGGGCAAATTCACCACGCTTTGTAAATAGCCGACTGGTTTGCCTCTTACCAGCTGGGATTCTTAACTGGGACAAGGGTAGGATTTTAATATGACACTGAAAACCTTTCGGGGAGTTGTCATTACGTGTTAATTTATTTATATATTTATTTAAAACAGTCGTGGCTTTTGTGGGATGTAAACGATAAGTGGGCCGGAAGCCATTAAAAATGATTCAATTTTGGAACTCATTCTCAGTTGTAATAATATAGTTGACCTAATTTTGCTGTATATGTACATTGTAGCAATTTAAAAGTATTTATTTGTGTGTTTCGTATTATAATGATGATGTATCCTTTTGTTTATTATTAGCAAAATGAAGATCGCGAGAGAGTTCGTGTTTTACCATCTAAGCCTGTGACCACCAGCCATTTTAGATCAGGTGTGTCTTATTCTATCTTTTAACAAGATGATTCTGTTAAAATAGATTGGGTACGTCAAATTTGCTCGATAGTACAGATAGAAGTTATGTTCCTCAGGGTTCGTACGGGTTATGGAAAACCTGGAAAGTTATGGAATTTCAACTGTTCAAAAGACTGCAAACTCTGTCTCTGCTTTCAATGTTCATTTTGATTTCGTCCTAGGCTACCATGAACCCGACATTGAATGTTTAGACCTTGTCTCTCAGTTTTGACTGTTTAGCTTGGACATTGACCTCGATTGTTTAAGCATTGACCTTCATTGCTTTAGCATTGACCTCGATTGTTTTACCTTAGGCCTTCATTGTTTTAACAATGACCATGATTGTTTTAACTTTGACTTCGATTGATTTAACTTTGTCCTTAATTGTTTTAACTATAACCTTGATTGTTTTAACAATGACCATTGTTTTAACTTTGACTTCGAGCGCTTTAACATTGACCTTAATTGTTTTAACAATAACCTTGTTTGTTTTATCTTTGACCGTGATTGTTTTAACAATAACCGTGATTGTTTTATCTTTGACCGTGATTGTTTTAACAATAACCGTGATTGTTTTATCTTTGACCGTGATTGTTTTATCTTTGACCGTGATTGTTTTAACTTTGACTTCGATTGCTTTAACATTGACCTTAATTGTTTTAACAATAACCTTGTTTGTTTTATCTTTGACCGTGATTGTTTTAACTTTGACCGTGATTGTTTTAAATTTGACCTTGATTGTTTGAACTTTGACCTTGACTATTTTACCTTTGACCGTGATTGTTTTACCTTTGAGTGTGATTGTTTGATTTTTAACCTTAATTGTTTTACCTTTGACCGTGATTGTTTTAACTTTGACCTTAATTGTTTTACCTTTGACCGTGATTGTTTTAACTTTGACTTTGATTGTTTTAACATTTAACTTGATTGTTTTAACACTGAACTTTATTGTTTTATTGTATTTTTTACTCTCAAATTTCGTTGAGTTGTTCAAATCTCGGCACTTACCGATGTTTTTTTAATTACCTTGCTATATATAGGTGGTACTGTTTACGTCGATTCCAAGGTTAAAGAAAAGCATCAGAACCAAAGGAGTTTTCGGTATGGTTTTATTATTTGTTAATAGCTGTCACTGAAACCCTTATAAAAGCACTTAGTCGATAACCTTTACCCATTTTTTGTCTTGTTTGCTTGTCACTATACCTTTCTAAAATTTCATGTCGTTTCCTTGTTTTTCCCCTTAAACATTTGTCCTTGTGAATAATTACTGTCATAGAAATAGAAATTGACTCTAGTTTCGTGCTTACGCACTCATCAGACAGTATTTAATAAAATACATTCCTATCAGCTAATTTATATTTACATGAATAGACAATAGGCTAGGCGCTAGTTACAATAAGTTGTTGTTTATATATTATATACAATAGGTGAGAGAAATATTTGGATTTGAGAGCAGTGTCATAGATTGTCTTGGCTTTGTTGAATTCATCTTCGTTGCAGGAGGTGTCAGATATTCTACGGCCTGGATGAAAAAAGACAACATTGTTAGTTGGTTTATTCATTCTCAGCGGTTTATCTAACACCTACAGAAAAGAAAGTATCGGACTGTACAGAGACAACAGACTTGCCATATTCAGAAACACCTCAGGACCACAAGCTGAAAGAATCAGAAAGGACATCACTAGGCACTTCAACCATCACCATACAATGAACTTGGAAATCGTTAACTACCTTGACGTCACATTTAATCTCAACAACGTAACGTACTACCCCTACAGAAAGCCTAACAGCCAGCTGCTATATATCAACACAAAGTCTAACCATCTGCCTAGCACAATCAAGCATCTACCTGACTCCATAAACTGTAGAATATCTGACACCTCCTGCAACGAAGATGAATTCAACAAAGCCAAGACAATCTGTGACACTGCTCTGTTTTGTGTTGGATTGCATGTTGGTTCTTGATCAAGAAGTTTTGCATATTGATCATTACTTTAAGTTACCTGACCAAATTCAATAAATAAATTCTTTTCGGTACATTAAATTGTCGCAATCAAGTTGCATTGGAAGATTGAGCAATGGTTTTCAGTCAAATTCACTGTGAAATACAGTTACCTGGTTGGGATCCCATTTAGAGTGTGGAACTCAATGTTTGAATAATCTGTGATTAACGCTAGTTATACAATACAGTATTGAAAAAAACGGACAACTATTTTTAAAGACATGTTTCTGCATGCTTATGCCATCATCAGTTTGATAGAATGATAAGTGATACATGTTACAAGTATAAAATGCATAATATGAATAAATTATTTATTCACTGCTGTAGTCTAAAACCAAGCTTTTCATTTTTTACAGTTGGACAAGAACCATTGCATTAATACAAAGGAGAACATATGGCAGCAAATTCTGTCCAACCATAGTTGCATGTAAGTTTTATTAAATTATTTTAGGTATAAAGAAAATTAATTTGTTTACAAACATTTACTGCTCTCTCCAAGTGAGATAAAAACAGTATTTTTAGAAATACTCCATTTATTCCATTTAATTTTATTAATGGTTACATATTAATCAGCCTGTTATTAGCAGCACTAATCTAGGCAGGATAGATTTTTAAAAACCTAACATAGAAATATAGGTTACATCACAGATGTAGGAGAAAAGACAAGGAAAGTGTAAGAAAGTTGGAAAATGCCATAAAATATTAGGAAGGTGTCTCATAATTTATTAAGGTTGTCTCTATATTATTTTAACAGCATGCGTACCCAAGGTTTCACCTTTGGCCATTGAATGTGCTGGAGAGTCAAGTGATTGTGTTGAAGGAAACTTGGGAGACGATGATGGTGATACTTGGTCTTTAGATGATGATGAAAGCTATCTAAAAGGCTCTTAATGCATGATAGATTTATGGCATAAACCGAAAAGACATTTTGTTCTGATTTTAAGTGACACATAGGTTTTTCACTTTTAATGTTATTTAAGTATTAAACATTATTAATAATACATGCATCAGTAACTATGTGGAGCAGCCAACTCTTCGTAATTACTTTTTGAATTTCCACTGTAGATCTTACAAAAAAACCTCTTCCAAATGAAAAGAGACAATGAAATAGGGATGAAGCTGTACATTTCATTACCCTCTGGGTATGCTTTTAACACAGTCTTGTACCATTTTTTAATAATAAAGACAACTCAAAATTAGCAAACAATATATGTATATATCCTCTTATATTTTCGTTGTAGGAAGCTGATAGTTTTGTGCTAACGATTGCACTACTTTGCACTAAAACACACCTCTCAAAATCATGAATCCCTAGTCTATAAACTGTTTTAAAAGTCTTCAGCACAAAAAAGCTTTGATGGTGGTTTGATAACTAGTGTAGTTGTTCAGACTTCTGCCTTCCGTGGTCCTTGGTTCCTGATTTTCTAGTTCCTTTGTGCCAAAGCTGGCTAGGGAGCTAGCTAGGGAAACCACATCCCCTTTACACTACAGAAACCGGAGATCATTCCAAACTCCATGGGCCACTTGGCTCGTAAAGGATTTAGCTATAGTTTAGGGTTACTGATAATTGAAGAGTGCTTTCAGCTTCAGTTATCTATGCCTTTTAATTATTAATTAGTATTACCAAATAGGGGGCTGTTGCAATTTGTTCACTCTGAATGGATAATCTTTCAGTCTGATAGTAGCAAAATTTACAGTCAGTGAATTTATTTATTATTTATTATTATTGAATTAGGGATCCAACAAATTAAACACTTTTTTTATATGTTTAAATCTTTTTTTAATTTTTTTTTTCGAGCAAAAGCCTCTTCCCCTACACGGGCCCTTTTTTAAATTTGAGAATGCTGTTACGTTTCTGAATGTTATCTCCTTCCTATCACAGAATTAAGTTGTATAAAGGTCAATCTGCGACTGTTTTTTATCCATAAGGTACGTAGTATTCATAGGCCAAATTACAGCTGTTTTGAATTGATTGATGTTTATTGATGCCACCTAAGAATTTGTTACTGTTGAAGCCACAGCAAGTTTGTTAATGTTGGCACTAAACATAAGATGCATTTTGTTATTGTTACTAATGAATTAAGCATATTCTGTGTCTTGACGTCACGTTACGTATAACCGCATACCGTGTGGCACGAAATTTTTTTGTGAGTTTATTTTCGTGGATTGACGATTTCTTGTGTTTGGAACTTATTTTTGCGATTTGGACAGGGTATTTTTTCTTGCTGGGAGTTAATTTTTGCGGTTTTCGAGAAGTCCCGCTCAAATGCGTTGATAAATTTTCCGTTTTTATTGAGGACAAGCAATCGAAATACAGATTTTAAAACAATACTTTGTGTCTGTAAAATCATTGTCATTCTATTACAATTACATCGGGTGCTCCTGTTTATCTACAGAGGAGTACATTTTTGCGGGTAAAATTTTTGCGCTAATGTTCTTAAATTGCGGTAACTTCTTCGGATTGTGGAAAAAACCGCCAAATCGCAAACAAAGTAGCAACATCCAGTTTGTTATTATTGGTACTGAGAGCCGTTTGGTTGCTATTACTATACTTTTTGTAAAGTATTTCAATGCTGTTTAAAATTATAATTAAAACTGAGATGAACTGTCCGCAGATGACTGGAGAATTGGCAACCAAAAAAGGATATTCCAAACATTTACCTTCCTAACGCAGAATACTTATTTATATTTTGTTTTTATTGTTAACAATAAAAATTGGAAGTATATTCCCGGTACCCGATACCATTTGTTCAAGCCTTGCGTGATACGTGTAACCGCGGGATATCTTTTGAATCTATTTACCAAAGTAGTGACAAAACATGTCCTTTATGGTAAACGGCAAAAATTCAACCACTTTCTGTCTACATTCAGCCGTTTTTACACTTAGTGAAAATATTTCCATTTAAGAAGTTTTTTTTAAAGATTTTTTCTTACAGGATTAATCTATAGATGAAAGTTTCTTCCGTTTAGCATAAACGTCATGCTTAAGGTTGCGATTGTTGATGCTCTGTTCCGTTTTGTTGCTGTTGCAAAAAAGTGTCTTGAGTATTATTAAAATACTAGTTATAAAGATTATAACTTTATAACTTTAAACCCATAATTACTCTTTATAAACATAGGTCAAGTTTCAATTTCTTTTGTCTAGTTTCGGTTTCATCTCAATCGTTTTGTTTTGTTTGGTTTCGTTCGGTTTAGTTTGGTTTCATTTCGTTTAAGTACAGTAAGCCCCCTAGCATATATTTCAACTCTCTCCTTTTTGTCATAAATGGAATGCTGTGTCAGTGTTTCTACTGAAACAGTTTTACAAACAGTTAAGTTATACACCGTAGTGAAAAGAAATTTAAAACTTTTAACACGTTTCGAACTGTAGTCCTTCGTCGGAGTGAATGCAAGAGAGATAAATAAAGTGGTGTTTGACTGGAAAACTGCGGTTTTTGTGTATCTTTTCTTGCCTCCGATTTTCCCTCAGTATTTTCCTGTTTTTTGTTTTTTTGTGTTGTTTGTCAGGCCCTGTTTATACGTCACATTAGAGACGAGTTTAATTCACACGAATTTAATTCCTACAATTTTCTTCGACTGTAAAGCAACGTATAAAACGAACTGAATTGCTCCTCTTATTTATATTCGTCCAGACATTTTATCCGTGTGCCCCTGACGGATAAAACGTCTGAAATGCGTGTCACTTTATACGTCGCTTTCAGTTGCATCACAGTAAATGCATGCATTATTGTACGACGACATAACTAGTTATTCTACCGGCTAATTTTGAGCCCACGCTCACAGTTTTCACGTGCATCGCATGCGTACGGGAAGAAGAGTTCCCGCGAAAATAGAAAACATGGCGACTGATGGAGCCCTTTTCCGAAAAACGTTGAGTCAGACTCGTTGGTCATGCGAGGCTAAAACGAAATGCAGTTGTATTTCATGTGACAGACCTGTAGTGTCATGTGTTCGTTTCAAATGTTCTGTGGCTGAACTGGTTGAAGAGGCGGAGGGATGGGAGCACATCTGAAAAGACAAATTCCCAAGCCTTCGCCTAGCCAGATCAGTCTTTCGCATTACTGACCCTCTGAACGCCGCTATGTTGTTTTTAGAAGTTCTCCGCTAATAAAAAGTCAATGCAGGCACAAAACGACATTGAAATTATGTTCGACGTCTAAAATGAACCTGCATTTAATTCACAAACATAAAACATAAACACGTAATGACATCTCTCCTAAAGGGGCTTTTCAGTGTCATATATGTTAAGAATCCCAACTGGTAGGAGACAAACCAGTTGGCTATTTACAAAGCGTGGTGAATTTGCCCCTGGGATCACTCTGACCACTGAGCCACTGAGCCACGCTGCCTCCTAGTTCGTCTCCCAGACGAAAAAATTTCATCAATTAAATACGTGTCATTATATTCAACGTATAAACAGGGCCTCAGTGCTTCTAAACAATCAAAATAAGAATTGTTTTTTTGTATCAATCGTTTAGTATTGAGTTGCAAAAGGAACCGATTTTATTCTTTTCAAATTATTGTTTGCTTTTCTTTTGACTATAACATGGATTATTTGGGCATGGTTAATGGTAGATTAGATTAGATTAACCTTTATTTCAACAGGGTGGCCTAGTCAGTCAATCAAGACTGTTATCAAGAGGGGCCCTGACAAACAATAAAAGCTACACTATTTAAGAACAATCACTCTATACAATTTCTGAAATCTAATAAAATTAGGAATTACACATTTCAGGTATACGAAAACTTTTTTTATTCTATACTTGTTTCAAAATTGTCACAATGTCATCTTCAGTAGAAAGTGAAAAAACCGTTACAAATTTTGAATATAAAAACCTAGAATGATTGACAGAATATTTTAAGTAAAATTAGGGTTAACTTACAATCCTAAAAGTAAGATGCTTAATTGCTTTTAAAACCTGGTAGCTTTCTTTTAGATTTATTATCACTCTTTAAAGTCTTTTTATTGCAGATCTACCGATTTGAGTTCAGTTGCAGAGTTAAATCTTTTCACGACATTGAAGGAGCTCCATGAAAACTACACGATCGAACCACTTTGCCCTGAACAAGTGAGCTACTAGCTTCTTAGAACAAAAATAATTTTGAATTATTTCAAGTCATTCGTAAATTTTGTATCGTGTTTGCACCACAGTCCTTACTGATTAACTTGATTAATTTACGGTTACAAAGTAATTTACTTCTATTTATCTCTATTGTAAGTATGTAATAGATATGTTACTATATAAATGTGTAACATAAATTCAACACTTGGTTGTTCTCAATATGTTATTACTTTGGTTTATTATGGCGAAAGAAGTAATGATTGTAATAATAACCATGAATTTAAAAATGATCTTAAAGTCAATTTTTTATTGTTTGTAATAATCATTAACGGCACCTGAAGATGATATTTAGTTGGAGGAGATGTTTGTTGGCCAAAGTTTTTATCATTGTCCACTGGTTAATTTCATGTGCTTGTAGCTCAATTTTTAGCAGTGAAACTGTACAACACTGGAAGAATTTAAACTGCACAGTAAACGTTAAAACGATCTTGAAAGGGACGAATAAAATGGATGAAATTCGAGTGTCTCAAGATAGAGAATATAGAGGATTTTTCACGTCAGATCCAATACTGAAGATTACCATGATCTTTAGTATATACTTGCGAAATACGTCATCAGGCAAATTCATGCATGTTTAGAATAAAAGGGAACCAGGACTTTGCTACATTTTAATTTGGTTAAAAAGAAGAAGTTCTATGAAAAACAAGATGAGAATGATCAGAAGGCAGCGATCGGGGTAAGGTGTGTTTTGCGTTTTGTGGGGCCTCCACCTACTTTTTTAGCAACTCCGGCTACTCTTTTTGACAAAGGCCCTGTAGCTGACTGTATTGTTGGTTCTCTCCCTAGCCATTTCCAAAGTCTTCTGACCAGCTGTCTCTGAAGTCAAATCCTTCAGCGCTCTCTGCCAGTGATGTCCGTCTGAGAAATATAAGAAACTTGATCCAGGTTGGTTGGTAGCACTTCTCATTCAGCCATTTGTTGTGTCTGTCCATTTTTTCACTAACATCTTTTAAACCTAGCTGCAAAATCCAATTTCATTTTTTAAAAAACACACCACACTCTTGAAATTTAATTTAGCAAACATGTTTCGGCAAACCTTTGCCTTCCTCTGTGCGAAAATGGAGTTTTGAACCTAATTTGACTAATATATATAAAGATCTAGAGTAAATTATAATGGTGTTAAAGAACAACACAAAAGAAACCCATGAAAATTATAAGGACAGTTATAAGTGTTATAAGTAAATGTTTAACTTGTTGGTTGAGAGAGTGTTTAACTGAATTAATGTTAAACTTAGAAGCCTCAAGGAGGCGGGATCGAACGGATCACCCCCCCCC
>JANCMA020420419.1:0-11055 GCA_024336925.2 Zoanthus solanderi
TGGCTACTCTACTAGAGGTCTATTTGTGATAGCCTACTAGTAGAGAAAAGATGGCGGATCAAAATAGTAATGAGCCCGTTTTGTTATAATATCAGAGGATTTCATCGATATTTTAATTTGTACATCCTTTTTCATCGATCAGTAGGCTTATACTAAAACAATTAGACCTCTCGGCCTCATGGACTACGAGTTGGAATAGCTCATTCGGCCTACGGTCTCATGGGCTATTGACTCGTAGTCCATTCGTCCTCGAGGTCTAATTGTTAATTATTGTAGTGCTAAGCAAATAAAAGTCCTTGCCTACTCCCCCTCATCCTAAATATATTATAAAGGATAGCGAGCTTACGTGTTAGCTGTTGTGAAAACTGTTTTAGCCTTGCAACAGCAACAGTTTACTTCAAAAAGTACATATACAACCAGGGATATAGACAATAGCCGGGAGCCCAGAAAATTACCCTGTTGTGAACGTAATTTTTCTGGCTGTAAAAATGTCTTAATTGTGCTGCCTTTAATATTTTTATGAGGTGACCAACACTTTTTCGAACAAATATATCCACCCATGCAGCGGCCTTAAAATGAATATGTTTCAAACTAGGTAGTAACTTACACGTTTTTAGAGCATGCGGAAACTGATACTTATGTTTTATCTAACACTACGTACAGTGACACAGTCATTCATACCAAAATTTTAAAAACACGTCGTAGTCCCATAAAAATGTAGAATTTAAAGTTTCGGAAGGCCTGTGGTAGAATCAAACAGCAATAGCATTTATATTAGTAAGTACAAGTGCTAAGCATTAAGATATCATCCAGACTTAAAGTGCATATGAAACGAAATTTTGAAATTTTTTATTAGCTTGTTCAAAAGAGCTTTTAAAATGGTGAAGAACAACGCTTATCTTATTGTGATAACACTCTTGGTTGCCGAGTTATTCAAGATTTTGATTTATGCAAATTAGAGGACTTGTGATGTCACATAGTGGACACAAAATCTTGAATAACTTGGCGACCAAGAGAGCTATCACAATAAAATAAACGCCGTTTTTCATCATTTTAAAAGGTCTTTTGGACAAGTAAATAAAAAATTTCGTTTCATATGCACTTTAAGTCACGACGCAATTAAGTCGCGGGTAAACAACTAAAAAATTTGGATTTAACGCAAAAAAGTTTTCGTGTTTATTGAATTAATAAGATCAAGAGGCTTCAGAAAACTGGAAGGCACAGGACTTACCCCACTCAGGGTATACTCAGGTATACTGGAAGGCACAGGACTTACCCCACTCAGGATATACATCGGCGTTTGTCAGTGGTTTGGCAGCTGTGAAACTCCCACAAGCGAAAATGATAAACCACACACTGGAAATCATGCTTTCCTCTGTTTTCCTACTGTGAAGTAACTAAGGGTTATAAAAATTTAAAATGCCATGAAAGCTAAATCGTTTTCAGAAATAAAATTATATAGGCCATATACTGTACTGCAGAATAACGTGTTCAAAATCCCGCATAAGGCTGGGTTTGAAATATTTGTTTAACAGGAAACAAATGAGAAATCATAAGTGTTTACATAACGGCACTTTTGGCGTTACCTACCATGTTGCTGAGTGTAAAGCAGCTATTACTTAGGGTTTGCATGACTGCAAATTGCCGGAGTACCGGAGTGCGGAGTGTTGAAAATGAGGAGTGTGGAAAATGACGATTGTTGTAATCACGGAGTTAAGAAATGCGAGGTGTTGAAAATACGGAGTGTAGAAAAAACACTGAACTACAACTTAAAAATATTCAGATATGTATAAACATGAGTAATGAATGAATGGCTAAAAAATTACGTTGAAATTAATTTGTCAGTAAACCAGTATGAATAAGAGCTCGGATTAAGCCAGCTACTTCAACCGTAGAAAGCTGTTTCGTCCTTTTTGAGACTCGTCAGTACGGTGTAGCACGAAGTGAATAAACCTCCAGCATAAAAGCCAAGTGTTTTTCATGCTCGCGGAAGCTGTAACTTGATACCGACTCAAACAACAAATCCGGCAACATCATAAACGGCATTCATACTACGAAGCCGTATACTTGACTTGCGGCCCTTAGGCGCGAGTAAAAAGATTAGATGTAAAGCGATTGTACCTCTATAGCAGTTAAGTTGAATTTCCAGGAATTGTCTATGGTTCGTATATTAAAAAACATTAAAATTCTAATTCTCAGTTTTTAAACTACGATACATGTTCTTAAAAATGCAAAATTTTCAATTTTACGTTTTAAAAATCAAATGTGTTTGGTGTAATAGAGAGAGTTGTTTTATAAAGTAAGGGTTAGAGGGGATATAGTAAAACACGTCATTTTGGTCGAATTTCGAGGAATCTTGGCTGCATGATTTATATCGGAGTGAATATTTGGAAATTTTTAAATCTTCATCATAGGATCACAGATTGGTAAGTGATAAGAGCTCATAACTATTTCCAGATTTTTCGGCCAAGGGCTAGTGGTCGAAACGTCGGATAGCTTCTTACACTACTTACTATGATGATCAAGCACTACATTTAGGCCGAATCGAGTTAAACCACACGCTTAGCTACTCGCAAACGAACTTCGATATTTCTAACATTTTTTCGGGTAAACGTAAATATTTGCCTTTTTCTGTTTGAGTTTTTTTTTGTCAATAGTTCATTTTCCATATTATTGTAGCACGTTAGCATACCTTTCAGTGTCCAAGCGGTTTTCAGTTTCAATATCCCAAAAAAATTACAGTCAGTATGAGCAGTAGACTCTCAACTGAATGAAACAAGGCCTCGTTCTTTATCTTATTAATATCTCAAAACACAACTAATGATAATTTCAACCTTCTCTATACAACACTGCATGAGAAAATGTCCGCCACTGTGCACCTGTTTCCTGTATAGCATTAAGCTTGCAAAGGTAGTTTTACCTGAATATATTAAGCTAGGCATAATGAAATGTTTCTGTGTTTACAGTTAATATAGAAGTTATTAGAATTAAAAGAAATAAGTTGTTTTATCGAAACAATGATCTTTGTAGTTTGTTTTTCTAGCGCTTTAATTGCACTATATTAATCTTGAAACCTAATTTAAGTCTTAGTATTGTCCTCCACTGACAAGTTAAACTTTCCGGCAAACTTTTTTTTATTAATACCTGCGGCCCAAGCAAGCTAAAAGTCATATTTTTACAAACCTATGGGCTTTACCATTGGAGACAGGCTTATTCAGGTTTCATGTGATTTCTGGACTCCCTCTGGGCAAGACCTTGACATACATATGATTGCAGTTTAGCTAACAATAAAAGCTGGTTCACGACCACACAACAAAGCCCTGGGGCATGTAGCTTACCCATGTACTTTTTTGCAAAGGAACCATTAGCCCACCAATTCCAAATTTTGTTCCGCCGCATCAGTAATTCAGTAAGTCAACTTTGTCAGAAAAAGAAACTTAAAAAAAGATCAAATCTTTACACAGAAATATTCGTTTACCCGAAAATCAAAAAAGAAATGATAAGTATTTACACAATATTGCTGAGTGTAAAGCAGCTTTTTGCCTATTCCCGGTGTGCAGAGTGTTGAAAATGAGAAAAGTTGAAAATGAAGAGTGTTGAAAATGAGGAGTGTTGAAAATGTATAACGTTTAAAATGAGCAGTGTTAAAAATGAGGAGTGTTGAAAATGAAGAGTGTTGAAATGAGGAGTGCTGAAAATGAGAAGTGTTAAAAATGAGCAGTGTTAAAAATGAGGAGTGTTGAAAATGAAGAGTGTTGAAATGAGGAGTGCTGAAAATGAGCAGTGTTAAAAATGAGGAGTGTTGAAAATGAAGAGTGTTGAAATGAGGATTGCTGAAAATGAGAAGTGTTAAAAATGAGGAGTGTTGAAAATGAGGAGTGTTGAAAATGTATAACGTTAAAAATGAGCAGTGTTAAAAATGAGGAGTGTTGAAAATGAAGAGTGTTGAAAATGAGGAGTAAAAACCTCTACCAACGTGGCCATAGTGCGCATTTGAGTGGCTTCAAGTTAGCTACTAGCACGTTCTTACTCGGTACTATCTATACCTGACGTTTAAAATGAAGACTTGATTGTCTTCATGGCTGTAGCCGTGTAGGCTGTGCCGTGCTGATAAGCTCCAAAACGGCAAACTCCTGTGCATCGCTTTTAAATTTAATACAATTATTTTTATTTCCTTCGCTAAGCTCTCCCATTAGCTGTTGTGCTGGCTAAAAGTTTTAAAGAATCACTTAAAGCTATATACGAGGTTCAAAGAACCTGAAAAAACCTATAGGGGTGGCCAATTTGCAGTCTTCACAAAAATTCTCGATTTCTCGCGCCTGCGAAACTAAATTAGAATGCGTTCTCTCCTTCTTCGAGAACGCAATAAAAATTGACGTCCGTTATATAATAAGTTGATTTCATTTTTGTTTGTAAAACAGAAACATCAGTTCTACTAAACGTACTTGCTAATCACCAAAATATGTTTTTTTAATTTTTGAAAACGTAGAACACTCTGTCCAAGTAAAGACCTTTAATTAATGTCGAAAAAATAATCTCGAGTCTATAACTCGCAAATACCACACGTGAACTTCTGATGTCCAGGTAAACAGGTTTGCTAGCATTAGCCAGTACAAAAAATAACATAATACTCGTTGTTTGTCTACCCAAAATTTTGCGTAAGCATTGTTTATATTTTCTCTTGGGACTTACAATGATCCCAAAAGAAACTGGAAACAATGTTCATGCAAAATTTTGGGTGGACAAACGTTCTAGCTGTTTGGAGTTTTCGAAATTACTACAGTTTTTCTTACGATATCGCCGTTTAGCCCGAGAATAACATGAAAGCGAGGCTTCCTTCCAAAAGACCCTGAAATGCGATGGCATTGAGCTATATAGGGTCTCTAGCGGGATGTCGCCCTTTAGCCTGACAGTACCCAGGCCTCTGCAACTTTAAACTGGCTTGCGATAACATGAAAGAGAGGCTTCCTTCCAAAAGACCCTGAAATACGATGGTATCAAGCTTTTTTTATATGTTTCTGTATACAGACTCGAAATCGACATGATTTGTATGCGTTTTCGCTTCGCTCGAACGCAATAATGTATATAGAGCAATCAACAACTAAGGTCTTCTGTCTGTGTTTTAGTAAAATTGCATGCTAGCGACTTAGCTCAGCAGCACCAGATTTACGCAGCGTAAAACAAGTGTTTTGTTATTAGTTTATAGGTTTAGATTAACAGAGGAAAGATGTTTTCTTCTTGGATAAAATTTTTAGCTCTTAGAGTTTCGTAATCCTGCAATTCGGACGTTTAGATAAAGGTGGTCATCAACTCTGAAACAAAATTTTTGGTCATAATTTTTTTTTAAAAAAGAAACATATAACTGGACTTTAAAAGTCATATCATTTTCAAGTCAAAGTTCTTACATGAATATTTGAATATCATGGAATTGATTGCGTTCAAACGTATTTCTTCTGAACCCTTGAGGGGAAAATTCGAAAACTATAAGCTGCTACGAGCTTTTCTTATATGTTTGTTTATAAGAAAACTTCTTTGGCATTTCTTGCTCCGCGGATACGAGTCATTTCGCCCATTGGTTGTTTCGCCCCAATGAAGTATTTGCATGGCAACATGCACTTGCTAGGTCGTTTGTTCCAAATGCTATGCGTTTCGCGCGACGTCGTAATCGTTTCGCTCCATAATTAAGTCGTTTTGCCCCAAATGTATAAATGTGCATTCTTTTTCGTATCGATTTAAACCAAGCTTGGAGCGTGGGGCTTTATGGGTAAGGCCCAACCGAGTATATGTACTACTTCATTACTGTAGTTCTAAAATTTATCCGGATATGTATGTATCCGGGGAGTTTTGCTGAGGGGCTGGCAGTCAGCTGGTTCCAGTAACAACAAAGCTGATAAATTAAAGTTATCTTACATTTTTAAAGTTATGACTATATATTTAAATGTAGAGCCTTATGTAGTATTTTCTTCTTTAGAATTTCCCATGCAGTATTTAATGTCCTAACTTTGTTCTAGAACTAACTTGGAATGGAAAAGGTATAGATACAATGAAACTTTTACCAATAAAGTAAACCAAGTTAAAGACCATTTGCCACTGAGAGTAAACCTAAAAATTTGGAAATTTTTTGCAAAACTGTTTTCATTTTAAATTATTCCAGATTCCTTCCTTCCTTTTACGTCCATTCGTCTTAAATAAGCAATGAGAACAAAGACGATGGCGATGGAATAGCGACGAATAAGATTTTTTTTTAACTGTGGTTAGTTGAAAATGTTTTTAAATCTGTCTGTAAATTTTGTGTAAAGTCGAGAAAGAAAATTAATAAAGTATATAAAAGAGAAACTATAAACGACAAAATAATCGTTTTCACAATTGCCATAGTGCCACCGCAAAAGCTATCATTTCGCGCTTTATCAAAATATAAACTTATTTTTAATAATTACTAATAAAAATCTTTTAAAGTCCCTATATCGCTATTTATTATCTTTTAGATGAAAGCTACTGTCATCTATGAATTCAGAATTCGAAAAACCGAAGAAGAATTCCGCACCCAAGTATGCTCTTTAATCAAAAAAAGTTTTGAATTTAAATTTTGATCGTGCGGTTGTGGACTAGCTGCAAGACGTCCTACGCTGTCATTTGTTTTTTATTATAAACTGTCGTATTTGCACGCTTCAAGACTCGAAAAACATAACAGGAACCGCGAAAAACTGTTTCATTTTCTAAATAATAATCTTAATAAATAGCGATGTAGCCTTTATAGGGACTTTAAAGGCACCCAACATATTGAAAATCGCAGTTTAAAACACAAAAAGCAGCTATGATTTCCTATTTTTGGTGTTTTCCTTCTTTTTTTTTGTTTTTAAAATGCTACCTTTTTGGGTACAAAGTAGTGTTATGCCTTCTTCCCACTCAGTCTCCTTCCGGTTGTGACAAGCCCTTGTATCGAGGTGTCCGGAATCAATCAAAAACTACAGTATCACAAGAATGAAGTCATCGAACAGATTTAGAAATTTGAAAGTACCGAAAAAAGAAAGTTGAAGAAATTTGAAAGTACCATTGAATCAAAAACTCAGACTGAAGTGACTGAAATTGATACGTACTCAGAACCTAAATGCCAGTGACATACAAAAAAAAAATACTCGCCAGAAGTTTTGATTTTGATTCCTGTTCGTTGTTGCATTAAAATATAAAAGATTGCGAGTTTTGGTTGAGAATTGCTGAGTTTTAGAATCTGGAAAAGTTTTACTGGTAATATTGTTTACAAGATAGCGGTATAATTGGTGATAAAACAATAATAATAATAATAATTAAATATTAACTGTGCTTTCGTGTCTTTATATCTATTGCTATTAATCATTACACCAATATCCGTAAATTTTTGATGGTGTTACCCGATCCGGAAACAATATCTGGTCTATTGAACAGAATTCGGTCATTCGGTCATATGAGCATAACACGGATATAGACAAATATTGCATAAAGTTGTCTCAAGAATCGACTGTAACTCACTTTTAAGATATCATCCTAAAACTCGAGAGAACACCGATTCACAGCTAAGAGCTTCATAAGTTGCTTGCTGTTTCATCTCGCAGTTTGTCGTCATGTTTAAGGCTTGTACTAGCAAAGTACAACTTTGTGTGCATTTGTTTACAATTTTTTCATTTAACAATTGCTTTTCGTTGACCACTAAGCAAGCTGTAGACTTGGTTCGGGATTATGAAGGTGACTATTTTGCAAATCCTGAGGGCAAATGCCATGCAGATGCTTGCCATAATTACAACTCTAAGAGTGTTGGAGGATATTGTTCTTCTATTGACGTCTGCTGTTCCCAGTGTCGCTGCCCAACAAATACTCCGACTTACGTTCTCCATCAAAAACAATGTATGTCGTTGCAAAAGTTTCTCGAGACACAAATACCCAAAGGTAGGTGTCCATCTACATCTGAAAGTATATCAAAATTCAGTTCGTTTCTAGACTGAACTATTTACATGAAAACGAAACAAACTGGTTATTTCAGAATACTAATAATGTAGTAATGAATTGCAAAGAGATTATAGAAACATGTCGAAATCATTTTATTTTTTTTTCAAAATTGGAAGGTATACGTTTGTTACTTAGATAAGATCTGAATGGAATACATATTTACTGGAGGATTTTTGTAAATATTTTAGTTGCATGGTTTGAAAATTACAAAAATTGACACTTGTGTTTCCAAAGCGGAACTAAATGGTATGCAGAATTCCTTTGGTTAAATGTTTGGTTGATATCGAGCCACGTATAAGATTTTGTTGCTTCAGGGACTGATTTCCTAAACAATAATCTTGTAGTAACGAATACCGGTTTCAGTTAGAACAACATTTAAGTATGCTTTTAAAGTTTGTTTCGAATATTTGATTTCTTGTCGAATGTTTACCAGTAATCATACTTTTAAATTTATGCAATTTTGACCCTTTATTTGCATATCAATATCAATGTTGCTTGTTTCAGCAGTTAGTCCTGATATTACAAATAGTAAATTATTCTACTAGCTTTAATTAATGATCTTCAACATGAGGTTTCCATGTTAGGTCATGAATTATCAGTGTTGTTTATACCAGTATACGTAAATGAGTAATGCAGATAGATCAATTTTGAATTCTTAGTTGCTGATAATTTAAGTGACTGCAGATTCATTTTTAAGTCTTAACCTTAGGTAGGTCTCGCTAGACGTTGCAAGTTGATAAGTCAGTCTATAATTAAGTCTGACAACATGAGCATAAATGTAAATTATGTTTTTTTTTCTTAGTTGGCCGTAATGTTTTCTGGAATTTATATTTGAAATATTGCGTGTACGTGTCAAGCTTTTCTTTCTTATTCCCCCCCCCCCCTTCTCAATTATTTTGTTTGTGTTTGATTGCGTATTGATATTTGTTTGAAAGTATAAATTAAATATTTTTGTTTCCAACGAATTTTTTTTTAAATATATGATTTATATATTAATATTTTCATCTTTTTCACAATAATGAATTTATTGTGACGTCATATGACGTCATAGTTTCACTGAGAAGATGGAAATTTTAAAAACGCAAGTTTGTTATGAACTGTGAATTGTCAAAATATTTCCAATAGTTAATTGCAAAAAAATGTTACTGGTGAAGGTTTTTGAACCCCTAACCCCCCTCTCCCCCATCCTTCAGTCTGAGGCTCATCAAAAACGGCCATTTTGAGTAGGGTTAACATTGCATATAGAGCATGAAAAATCTCACTCTGGAAGCAGTGCTTTTTCTCACGTTACATATGCCTTGTACCGAGAAAAGGCTTTGTACGAATCGTGTTCAGTTTCTGTTGAGCATGCTCATGCAGAGCGTCGCTGTAAGATACAGCTTCGAACCCAGGCTGAATCCGTATACATTTATAAGAGATTTTCCGTGCATTGTGGCCAAACCGATACGAAAGTATCTGGCCAAAATGTTGTTGAAACCATTCTGTCAAATTAATAAAGAAAAATTTGCGAAAGATCTTATTTGTTGTTGCACGAATTGTGTTCAGTTCTTGTTGAGCATGCTCAGAGCGTTGCTGTATAAGATACATTTTCGAACCCAGGCCGAGTCCGTTTGCATTTAAAAGAGATTTTCCGTGCATTGTGGGAAAATATACGAAAGCATTTGTCCCAAATGCGAAAGACTTAATAGCAGCTGACTGCTGCTTCCTCAGATCATGCACATTCTCAAAGTTCGAAACAACACGAAGCAAAGCATCGTCAAACATTTTCTCACGGTCTCCTTTCCCTGGCCCTTAAGCCGCCATGTTTTACTTGTTTCCAGCGGGCTCAGTTTTGACCATCGGTTTTTCGCAAAAATTGAGGCTCGCTCTTAAAAAACCAGTTTGACGACAGTAAACCGGAATGACTAGCCCAAGAATTGTGGCTACGGCACTTTCAGAGAATGAAGCTGATTTGTGGAGAGCCTCTTTCTGAGAGGCTCTTCTCGCAGAGGAAAACAAATCTCAAATATTTGAGATATGTAATAAATATAATGAATTAATTTATTTCACTTTAGTATATTGATAGGAATTGACTTTGAATAAGTTATCATTATTATAATATTTGTGCATAGGTTCATCTTTGTTACTATTATGTATACCGTGGTCTCTGTTCTCTTGTTCGGTCTGACACATTGATAATAATAAAATGTCTTGCAGAAATCTATTACCTGTTGGGAAAACCAGCGACGAAATGCAACAAAACTTGCTATGATGCTGGAGGCGACTGTGTATCACAAGGGCATGGCTTTACTGACGCCAAAACTACCCTGTCGATCTTTACCAGACTAAATGTCAACTGTAAAACGAGTCCAGATACAGATACATATCAATTTAGAGACAATCCCGCGTTAGTTATTAAAAACGAGTGGAAGGGGAGATGCATTGGTTTTAAAAACGTTAACAATAAAATCCACTGCAAGGCTGGACACAACGATGACATACGAAGACTGTGTCCCTGTACAGGTGCGAAGGCAACTTTCAACCCTCCAACCTTGCTAACATCCTTTGTAACTAGCAGAAAATCAGCACTAGAATTTTTTTTAATTTCGGTTACCACATATCGAAACCTTTATTAACTCTATAGGTGGGTCTGTTAGGGAGCGGGTGACGTAGTCTGCAAGTGACACCAATCACAGAACTTCATTTCGAAAACTCTCTGCGAGCCATATTATCCAGAAATACGTTACCGTGGCAAAACATCTAGTGGATATTCAAATAAAGCTCTCATATTTGCTGCACCTATTGGTTCTGTTTAAACGGAAGAAACAAAAAACATGTAATTGAGATTTCAAAGGTACCTTTCCTAATCTTCAAATAAAAAATCAAAACATTCTTCAATTTCAAAAACAAATGCAAAACTCTTTCAAACTTTCAGTTGAAAAACAATTGAAATAATTTTGCTAACATCCTTTGTAACTAACAGAAAATCAGCACTAGAATTCTTTTACCTTCGGTTACCACATATCCAAACCTTTATTAACTCTGTAGGTGGGTCTGTTAGGGAGCGGGTGACGTAGTCTGCAAGTGACACCAAAC